>OMKY01047461.1:5523-15567 GCA_900302395.1 Bregmaceros cantori | reverse complement strand
ATGCTGCAAATAACAATTATTTTGGCCGGTGGCCGATTATTGAATTCGTTTTTTTAAATTTGATTGATACTGTGTCTGTCAGAAGCCACTCAGCAGCTGTGAAGGACAGGTTTTCCTGCAACTTGTTGATCAAATTGTTTGCGTTTTTCTGACGGAATTGTCAGTGTTCATAAATGATTCTCTTTGTATTTCTTTACATGTCAGAGTTTGCTTTCTACTCGCTCGAGCTGCATAATTTCACCAGTCTGCTGATTTTATCAGATATCATCCTTTACATTTTGTAATGCACTAACGGCATTAGTAATATTTGAAAAAGATATATGAATGATGAAAAAAAGAGATCAATAATCGTTAGCCACTGTCGAAACAGAAATGATCAAGTCAATTTCAATGTTACGAAGCATCTCAATCGAAGATTAAAAGAAAAAATGATTAGGCCTATATCACAATGACATCATCATATTGCACTACCTCCACTTATAGCAGAGCTTGCAATTTTGTAGATGTTGTCGCCCCATCAAGTTAGTAGATACTTCAAAATTTGGAATCTGGTCTGATCAAAAAAATGTTCCAAAAGAGGAATTGCAAATTTAAAACAATACTATTCTTTTATTGTCATTTCTATTGTCTCTTGTCATATAATTCAATCCTTTTTGTTCTGTACTGTCATGTGGGCCAACCTCAGACACTGCCAGGTTTGAATGTGTGTGCGTACATCAAGTGGGGGGCGACGTTGGACACTCCCTGGTAGAAACGTTTGTGTGTGTGTATCATTTGGGATGACCCTGGCTACTCCTTGGTATGAACGTGTGTGTGTACTTCATGCGGGGCGAACCCGGCTTCTCCTTGGTATGAACGTATGTGTGTACATCATGTGGGGCGACCCAGGCTACTCCTTGCTATGAACGTGTGTGCGTACTTCATGCGGGGTGAACCCGGCTTCTCCTTGGTATGAACGTATGTGTGTGCATCATGTGGGGTGACCTTGGACACCCACTGGTATGAGCGTGTGTGTATCATGTGGGACAACCACTGATACTCCTTGGTATAAACGTGTGTGTGTGTGTGTGTGTGTGCGTGCGTACATACCATGGAGTGTTCAAGGTTGTCCGACATGGTGATCGTGTGTGTGTGTGTCATGTGGGATGACATTGAAAACTCCATGGGATGTGTTCCATTTTTCATTCCACCATGTTGCCCTCAAACCTGATCTCTGTAGACCCTGTACCCCACCCCATGTGCCAGTCGGTCCTCACCTATCTTTTCTCTCCTTACCCTCCAGCCCCGCCCTCCCCCGGGGTCGACCCCATCCCTTTGCAGCGCACGGCTAGTCAGAATGCCGCCGGGAACTACCAGCGCGCCAGTTTCGCCGCGGCCGCGGGGGGTGCCGGCGTGTCGGACTACGGGAATCCATACCGCACGCTGCCCTTCTGCACGTCGGGCGAGTCGCCCTATAGCAAGTCCGGGCCGGCGCTGCCCCCCGAAGTGGCTCTGGCCCGCTCGCCCTCTGTCGACAGCATTCAGAAGGATCCCAGGTGAGACCACAGCCACAATATGTAATATTTCACACCACTAGGGGGCTATAGACAGGTTTACACGCGAAACACTGGGTGTCATCCGGTGTCTGTATGTTGCCTATGTAAAGTCATCGTAGTGGCCTAATGTGGCTCACACAAAACACACAAAACGCACACCAGTTCAAAATCCGACCACTAGATGTCGCTCTGTGACCAGTCACACATCACCCCGCCTCACTTTGTTCACCATTTTGCACATAAATTGATGAAATACCTTCAAAATCTGACTTGAAGTTACTCGTCGAGTTGCCACATGTTCTTCTGAACCAATAGGCTGGCTGCTTCTACTAGTAATTCCAACAAGAATGACAAAATGGAACGGGCTGCGCTGATTATTAAATCATGCATTTGTGGGGCATAGATCCGCACAACAGCATTCGGGTGTTGCACACCGCAAGTTATCCTTTTAAGAGAACATGGTAGGTGTGTGCTCCCACTGAGTAGACATGTTGAAAATAGTCGAAAACACGGCAAAATAAATGGAACTGGAAGTGTCATTAAGGCTAGACCTAGACGTCCAGTCTAACAGGAAGTACCCGTCAAACTTGTCTATATACAGAGATGGTAAGTAGCAACATGTAAATACTCTGTTACTGTAAAATGGCATACTGAAATTTGTTCTTCCCTTATCTTAGCCAAGCCGATACACACCTGCCTGTATGTGTGCACTCACTCTGGTGCTCAGAGGTACTTTACTAGCGTAGCTAATTGGGGTGAAGATAGAAGCAACAAATCACTTTAAAAATGTAATAAAATAGGGTATCTGTGTCATGACACAGTAATAGGATCTTTAGTTGCTCCTTTCTGCAATTTTGTTTTGGTCCATGGGGCTAAGCTACGCTACCAAAGTACTGCTGTGCACCGGAGTCAATGCACAAATGTAAGATAGCTATGTATTGACATATCGCATTAATTCTCGATGTTGATATTTCAAGTAACTGAAAATTTCAACAGTACTCTACTCCTTACTTCTCCTAAAACATGCTTGTTACTTTTTTATATAGATTATGTAAAAACTGTCTCTGGCACTGTACAACATATAAGTCAACCATTCCGTGACATTTCGTGTAATTCCACCAGAGGAAGTTTTGTGGTGACTTGCATTCATTTACTCATCTGTGTGTTTGTGTCTGAACAAGAAAGTGGAAACAGAAAGGAATATTTTGGGATATTTGCTTTGGTGACAGAAGGGATGTTTAGAAATTGTACCGCAATGTTGCACATTGGCCCACTCAGTAAGAGAGGGTGCCGCAATGCACATTAATCTGCCGCGAGGACACAATGAGTCAGGGTTTCACTTCCCCCCACTGATCACTGTGCTGCATGACCGCCCTCCCCCCACTCCCCGATCTGTAGTATGGACAGCGTGTGTTTGTGAAATCGGTAATTTGTAATTTCCCGAAGAATTGGCTCGAAACTACCAAGTTTCCCAGCTGGTTGGAAGAGTTACTCGGCTATGATCTTTTGGTGTAATTTTTTTCTCATAATGGTCTAAAAAGGTCTAAAATTGAACTTGATGATTCCTCCAAGAACCCTTTCTACCGCCCTCAATGGACCCTGTATTTAAATATGGAATACAGCCTTCCATTATTCAATCCACACAGACCGTAACAATACCGTGCAAATGTACAATTTTTTTCAAGTAATTTCCCTGCGTTTGCTGTTCTATTCACCATCGGGGGTCTGAAGTACATCATCCCACCTCGTCTCTCTCCGTTCCTCCAGACCCTTTGCAACACAGCCGCTGAGCTTCGAGTATTGTAAAAAAAAAAAAAAACAATAGCAGAAAATCTGCTCGCCATAAAGAGCGTAACTGCTTCCGTATGGACTCTGTAAAAGTTTAAGATAGCATAGACAAAGGAAGGAGTTTTGCCTCCCACAATGCCTGATTTTGGGCAGCACGGTGGCACAGTGGTTAGCATTGCTGCCTCACAGCTAGAAGGTCCTGGGTTCGAATCCCAACCCGGACAGGTACTTTCTGTGTGGAGGTTAAATGTTCTCCCCGTGTCTGCGTGGGTTTCCCTCGGGCACTCCGGTTTCCCCCCACCACCAAAAACATGTTCTAGTTAACCTGCTGCAGTCAGTGCCCCTGGCCAAGGTACTGGCTCAGAATCTGGAGTCGGCCCCCAGGCGCTGCGCACCGCTCTTCAGGGATGGGTTAAATGCGGAGGAAGAATTTGACTGTACATGCATGTATGTGTGATGAAATGAAGTATCTTGTCTTATCTTTAGTCAGGTTCACAACCCTGGGACAGGATTGGTCAATAGGGCCGTTGCACTTGACATCACGGCTTTGTCGCGGCAGGCATTTTGCTTGTGTCATGTACGGTGAAGTATACGTACGGCTAATTACCTGTGCCAAGCAGCTTATGTTTCTGGTGCCGTTGGATTGTCTGTCAGCAGGATAATTGAAAACATGGTGCACGGATCTGGATGACATATTGTAGAGTTGTTGGAAATGACAAACAGAACAAGTGATTAAAATTTTGTGTATTTCTGTAGCCCATAAGTAACATAAGAGTTTGATAACTCTTATGAGCTTACAAACTGTGATCACCTCCAGCAACACGCAACAGTTGCCTCCACTCTGCTGCGTGGTACTAACACTGCTCAGATAGTGTCGCGGTTAGCCCATACTGAGTTTATTCTCATGACTATAATCGCACGTACCACCAAGAGTGTGCTCGCGTACCACTGGTTACAAGCAGAGATGCCGAAAGTACCCAGATTTCTTACTTGAGTATACATTCGTAAAAAAAACAACTTGAGTAAGACTACAAAGTACCGATGAACATATATACTTGAGTAAAGTAAAGAGTACAGGCTGAGAAATGTACTCAAAAAGTTTAGCTTATATTTGGGGATTTGAGGCAATTTAGCTTATATCTGGGGACTAAATGAAGATCACTTATTAACTTAATAACTGGGACTTTACTCAGTGGATCAGCGACCCCTACTGACTCATATTATACATCTTATCCTACCCTGTCAAGGCGCAAAAAACGAGAAAAAGTAATGAGCCTGTTTTGGTAAAAGTAAGGAGTAGAAGTACAGATAATTTTGTTGAAAATGTACTCAGTACAAGTAATAAGTAATCACAGAAAAAAGTACAGATACTTGCAAATCTTACTTAAGTAAAGTACTTAAGTATTTGTACATTGTTACTTGCGTAATTTCGTGGTGTTAAATCAACACAGTTACATTTAACACTGTGTCTGAGTGTATTTGGTCCTTATCAGATTTGGTGTTAAATTAACGCTTTCCATAGTGTTTAACTTCTCTTGAAATTAACTTGAAATTGAGTAAAAAATGAACAACACTGTACAGCACCGCCGGGACATCCGTGAAGGGACGGGCGTCTGCATCTGAGGGGACGAAGGCTGCAAGGGCCTACGACACAGCTAATTGACACAGCGGCTGGTAACGCTGCAAATTAACACCAACACTAGTAAATATTCAACTCCCTCCGTTGTTGTAATAACTCTGAAAGAGTCAATGAACCAACAACACACAAATAGTGGTAAACAGCAGCAGCTCACTCAAACTACAACACAGTGCATCTGTTGAGGTAAAGAACAGAATCTCAGTTAGCCTCAAACCTCAACAACACATTTCCAGTGCTTCTGGTGAGGTCAAGAACAGCATCTCAGATCGATAAAACCTGTTTGACCAAAAAATAAATAAATTCACTTTCTCAGAACTCCTCCGTGGGCCAGAAAAACTTGATTGGCAGGCCGGATTTGGCCCACGGGACGCCATTTGAATAGCCCTGCATTAGTGGATAAGACGTGAGTGTGCGCTAGTCCACAAAGTCATTCCTTTTCCGTTACATTGGCAGCATGACGGCCGTTTAATGCGCCAAGTGTCCGTTGGTCGCACACTGGCTTTTAGGGCATCATCCAGGCTACTTTCAGTACACTGGAATTTAACCAACAACTCTGGTCAGCGATAATAGTGCACTAGTGTACTAGTGGGCTGTGTGTTTCTGAGCTGAAACTAGCAAGGAGTTTTCTGAGCGTCTCAGTCTGTCCTTGACTGACGTTGTTTCAGAACAGTCGTTGCGGTGGGTGCGGCCGGCCGCTGGTGGTCGCGGTATGGTCGCAGGGTCCCCATCGGCTTGTTTGTGTGTGTGGGTGTTGCTCGGCATGGAGCGATCTCCTCTTTATTCTGATGGCCTGTGTACATGGACACTTTCGTCGCCAACCGCCGTAAACCACCTCTTCAAAATGTATTCCGATCCACTTAAAGGGGATCCTTAGAGGGGTATACAAGACCACATTTGAATCGGATCCACCTATAAGCGGATTTTATTTAGATTTTTTGGCACAATGTAAACGCCACTATTGTCATTGATGCAAATCCACAGACTAGGGATATTTCTCGACGCTGGTAGACAGAGACACAAAGCACTGCACAGACACTGCAGCGTGTCCTTACTTAACTCCAGAATAGGACGCGACGTGGCAGCTGTCTCACACCACAGGACAGTTCTGTTGCGTCGTGTGTGTAAAAAAGATTGACACATAATGAATTCAAAGCATAGCGTATGTGATTACTTCAAGATTAATTTTAATTTTCCATATTGCATATACATGACAGCAGAACACACACATGGAATTTTAGTTGGGCATGAAACAACTCTCACAAGATCAACAGGTAATGAACAAGGTCAACACAAAGGAAAGAAAAAGCACATATGTTATAAAGTGGCACTGGCATAGAATCAGCACATGTAACATGTCAACACCTTATTAGCTCACTTATTAGCTCATCCTTGCCAAAAGTGATATGCTTTCCGTAGAGTTGTGCGCAAAACAAAAACAAAACACTGCGCAAAACAAACAAAAATTGCGAAAGGTTGCCCGCGGCTACCATCCCTGCAGGTCTGGGAGATGGAGTACATATCTCCCATTACATACATTCAGATAAATTCACAAAAGCATAACGTAAGAGATGAGTTAACGTATCTCCCATCATATAGATTCAGCTAAATGCTGAAAGCATTGCATAAGATATTAGTTAAGATATCTCCCATTAAATACATTCAGATACATTCCCAAAAGCATAACATAAGAGATTAGTTAACATGACTCGGTGGTGGGTAGCAATCAGTATACAGTTCAGGAGCAGGTAGAATTCATAGGGCGTGCCAAAGGTGTCCGGACAATCGCTAGGGGAGAGAGTCAATCATTTGAGGGGATGCACCTGGATCAAATTAGGAATGAATGAAAGGGAGCGCAGCAAGCTTCTTAACTATCATGGCTTGCCAGAAATGGCGTTAGTACTTTAAACTTTTTGCAGAAAGTCTCTGTCTCTATACTGCCCCCACGATTTTCAGTGGCACTAGGTGGTAGTGGCCTCTTTTCATCAGGAGCTCCGGAAAGCTCTGGAAGGTTGCATGCTACGGTTGAAAAAAAACGGAATGAGATCGGAAACTGTCCGTATCCGATTATTTATCATTTTTGTTTTAATAAAATCCTTAAAAAAAAAGCGCAGTACGGTGTTGCAGTGGTTAGCATTACTGCCTCATAGCGAGAAGGTTATGGGTTCGAATCCCAACCCGGACAGGTCCTTTCTGTATGGAGTTTACATGTTCTCCCCTTGTCTGCGTGGGTTTACTCCGGGGCACTCCGTTTTCCCCCAGCACCAAAAACATGTTCTAGTTAACCTGCTCCATTCAGTGCCCCTGGCCAAGGCACTGGCTCAGAATCTTGGCCCCCCCCCGAGCGCTGCGCACATGGCTGCCCACCGCTCCTCAGGGATGGGTTAAATGCGCAGGATGAATTTCACTGTGCATGCATGTACTGTATGTGTGCCAAAATAAAGTGCCTTTAATACTACATACTTGTTGGAATCTATGCATTTCGCAACGCGCACCACAGGGCTGAATACAGGGCTCTGCTTCCCAGTAACGCACACAATGTGTAGATACTGTGTCTTCAACTGTGTGTGTGTGGTGTTCTAGCCGTATTCACCCTTTCTGCCGCACAACATCTCCCCTCATCCTTCCTCACTCTGTGTCACATGATCACGTCACATGAAATCACATGATCATGGCCTTGACAGCGCAGCAGGAGTTTTTACTTTGTACAAACTTCAACATTGTGACTTATTTGTTAACCACACCAGCCCACATCTTCATCATCATCATCTCTCTCGCTGTCCACATCCAACTCTATTCTGTCTTGCGCTCCATTATATACCTCTCAAGTCTGCAATTAACATTTTTTATAGTCAATTCGTTGTTGATTATTGAAATGGTTCGTCGACATTTATGATGAACGACAATTACAAGGGATTAATCTTGTTAACATGAAATATACTCAAATGTGGTTCTTCTTAACCATGAAATGCACAAGAAGTTACTTATTCTGACCAGGGCTTTGAACTGGTTCAAGGAACGAAAACCGGGAACTTTTAGTATTTTACAGGGAACAGAAACGAAACCGGAAACGTTATTATTTGTTATGTTCCGGAACAGGAACACTTATTTTAAAATAATGGTAACCGGTTAATACCAGTTTTATTAAATCTCCGATGGAGCAGTGAAGTAGGAATCGCCTCTGTAGCTAGTCGCTTTGGGTTCGCCGCAACAAATATTACATAGCATTAAACAGCTGACAGGAACGAAATTAACTTCTTTTTTTGTTCTAACCGGTTCAAGAATGTCAATTTATTGGTGGAACACATAACCAGAAACGTTATAATTCTGTTTCTGTTTGGAACAAAACGCTGTGGAAAAAATATTGGTTCAAAGCCCTGATTCTGACATAAACTCATTACAATTAATTTATACTGTAATACTTTTTTTGGTTATCTTCATTTTCAGAAATGATATCAATTTTGTGTTGACCACAAGGGGGTAACATCAGCACCAAACTGCCGACTATAGACAAGTTTTCCCGCGAAATACAGGGGGCTGACATTTGCCTCGCTGGGTGTAACGCACTTCCTGTGTCTGTATATTTCCCTGTGTAAAGTCATTGTAGTGGACAAAAGTGGATGAATTTGTCACATAAAACGCACAACGTTGCAAAATCCGCTTACTACAGCTCGCTCTGTGACAAATTACACATCCACCCCGCTTCGCTCACCGTTTTACATAAGTGTTGATGAAATACAGGCAAAATCCGACTTGATGTTACTCACCGATGTGGTCACATGTTCTTCTGGACCAATGGGATGGCTGATTCCACTGGTAATTACAACTTGAATGAGTTGCGCAGATTTTTGAATCATGCATTTGTGGAGCACAGATCCACACAAGAGCATTTAGGTGTGGAATAGCACAGTGCAATTTACCACCACCCTTTTAAAATAATGCGGTAGGTGTGTGCTCCCGCCGATTAGACCTGTTGAAAAATAGTCGAAGACACGGCAAAATAAATGCCATTGGAAGTGCTGAGCATAGACGGGGGTCGTTAAGGAAGTAAACGGGAAACTGGTCAAAAACTTGTCTATAGCAATGATTAAATTCTTTGGCACTTATCCATGATTAAATTACCTGCAGAATATTATAATTATAATTATGTAATTATTGGTCAGCGATTAGACGACTAATCGTTGCACCCCTAATTTCTATCTCTCTCCACTCTGTTTTTTCCTCTCTTCGATCTTTCTTTCTTATTTTTGTGTTCTCTGTCTTTGTGTTTCCTATCTCCTCGATAGGTACGACCCAGAATTCCTTGTGTGGAATCAACCCGAGCAGAGAATGACAAAGTAATGACGCTTATTTATTCATGTATTTTTTATTTTATTTTTTGCACATCCATTTTTTATAAAACATTTCTGTTGCTCCCCCTGTCTCCTCCTGGCACGCTGCAGTATGTCAATAGGGACTTCGAGCATGCACGCTTTTCATGACGGCGACGGCACCTGGAAATTGAACTTTGCACCAGGGCTTTGAAACGGTTCAAGGAACGAAAACGAAAGCCAGGAACCTTTAGTATTTCCGAGGAAACAGAAACGAAACCCGAAACTTTATCATTGTTTTATGTTCTGGAACAGGAACGCTTATTTAAAAATAATGGTAACCGGTTTTAATTTGTTCCTCAAAGAAGTGCACCTTGGGATAACTTCATAATAATAATAATAAAACAAGAGTATTTATAAAATCTACGATGCAGCAGTGAAGTATTGTCGCTGGACAATTTGTTGTTGTGGGCTACCCCCAACACGCAACCTCGGCTCAGCAGTGGGCAGCTGTCGTTGTGGGTTTGCCCCGACATATATTAAATAGCATACATTTTTTTGTTCTAACTTGTTTGGGAACGTCAACTTATTGGTGGAACTCATAACCGTAAACGCTATAATTCAGTTCCTGTTCGAAACAAACTGATTGGGACAAAATATCAAAGCCGTGTTTTGCACTAATGGAGACTTGTGCCGTACTGCCGGTTTTGGCGTCGTAGGCTAATCTACTACGAGGAAAAGGCCAATCTCCCATACTGTTGACTACTGGGGGGGG
>OMKY01047438.1:0-10476 GCA_900302395.1 Bregmaceros cantori | reverse complement strand
ATTTATTTTTATTTATGTATTTATTTATTTATTTAGTACTAAAATCTTTCTGACATTAGTACTCCAGCGTTTCCTCTTGCTGTACATCTTTGGTGCCAAGCCATGTCTCTCATTTTAATGACAAATCACTTGCCTGTGTGTGTGTGTGTGTGTGTGCTCTTGTATTTGTATGTGGGTATGGTCGTTTTAATGGGTTGGGAAGGTTGGGATCGAGTGTTCCTTTTGTTCTCGTTTTGCTTTGTTTGTTGCTGTAAAGCACTTTGAATTGCTCTTGATTTGATCGGGCTTTCGGCTCAGCCACTGCCCGCCTCAGTAACTCCCTACCCGAACACCTCCGAGTGCCATAGCACTTTGACTGTTTTAAAACCCATCTTTTTAAAAAAGCTTTCTTTTAACCATTCTCTTTAACTGTTTTTAATTGTTTTTCTTTTGCTTATTTCTACAACTTGTCTTTTTAAATGTGTGCCATGTTGCACCTTGGGATTGTTTGATTACAATGAAAGGTGCGTTACAAATAAAATGTATTATTGTTATTATAGTAATCACGTATGAAATGTGAGTTTTGCGCCGCCAAAAGTCAACACAAAGTATGTCGATTAGAATCAAGCAACGTTCAATAGGGCTGAAAGGGTGCAGTGGGAACACGACACAAGAGAAGTGTCTGATTTATCTCACAAATCACCAGTGTTGTCACTAACGCGTTACTTTGTAACGCGTTACTCACATTTTTCTAACGTTTCAAGTAACGAGTGATCTAACGCGTTACACCTTAGTAGTAGATTAAAGTAGTTAGATTAAAGTTACTTACCCCAAAAATTCCAACGTTACTTTTCCAGAGTACTCCTTGACTTTCCGACCCATATAAATGAGTTTAATAGTAAAAGGACAGATCGCCGTTGACGTCACCGATTAAAAAAAAAGAAGCCGATATAAACGTCATATCCGCTGATATGTTATTGTTCGCTTCCATGCGGCAGGAAAAGTTGGCACATTTAAAAGCAAATCAGCCATTGTATTGCCATTAAAATTATATTATTATCTAGAATTAAAATTAACACAGTATGTTTGTATAAATCCGACTCCTATCCTCAACTCGAACGGCCGTTCGAGTAATCTGACTTAGTTACTTTTAGAAGAAAGTAACAAGTAATCTAACTTAGTTACTTTTTTGAAGTAACTGTGGAAACACTGCAAATCACCCAAAATAAACATCCACAATCACAACTTGTTTGTGTCCATACAGTTCTCACTCAATCTTATGGCTGTAATACAGTATTGGTCTTGTAGCAGAATGTGCACCAACATGTTATTTTGTTCAGGGTGGGAAGGTCCAGTCCTGAAAATTTGTAGATATCTTTAGGTTGTCTGCCTTTGCTTCATTTACCTTCCACTAATCCCTCAAGGACAGGCAGAGTTAGGGCTGCAACTAACGATTATTTGAATAGTCAATTCGTTACCGATTATTGAAGTGATTACTCGACTAATCGATACTTTGTATGGCCGCAGAGTAATCTAGTACAAGAGAAATGCATTTATAAGTAAATAATATGAGTAATAAGTAATAAGAGCAATTTACTAGCAATGGCCTGAGGCCAAGTGCGGCCATTTGTAACATTTTAAACAAATCAAACACCAGTTGGTTATCTTAATACTCACCAGCTTGTGGTGACCATTAAAACGGATTAATCCAAACAATGTGTACAAAACTATATTTTTCATTTACCGTCTAGGAGTTAATCATAAAGACTCTCATCTCTTTAAGACATGCCACCAAGCACGCCACAAACATCTCCCACGACTTCCCCTGGTCGTAGGAGTAAGTAAGATTTCCCCTGGTGCACACAGCAAAAGCGACAAGCTTCCCTGCTAGAGCCAGAGAGAGATCAGGAAACTGAGACAATGTCCCATCCTGTCCCCGGGTCAGTCAGCGCTGTTTTGGTACACCAGAGTAGCTTAAGTCATTTAACCAGAGAAGTCAAGATTTAAAAATGCAAGAAAAAAAAAAAGATTAAAAAAAAATGCATTTGATTGAAATTATTGGTCACCACAAATGCTCTTGAATTGGACACAGTTGAACTTCACAGGGGAAATGGCTCGATTGAAGCATATGGTCTCATTTATATGAATACAGTAATATTACCCATTATTAAATTAAATGATACTCGTCTATTTCCTGAGTTTCCAAAATAACAAAAACATATCTTCCATTTACAGGCCAATTATAATACTGGTGATACATACTTTATATTACGATGCTTATAATTATTATTCCTTGCCTTTTACCAAGGGCATTCAAGTTGCCAAAGGCAAAAAAAATTGCGAAACAACACTGCCCCTGTGGACGCACTGAATAACAACACTGAAATCGGACGGATTATATGAACTACAGACGGGCAAATTTTATGTATATAAAAAAATTTTAAGAAGTAATTGTCCGTTAAGGTTACAAAGAAGCGCTACTGCACCCTGCTGGTGAGAAAACAAAACAAAATGCATCATGTGGTTTGGCAAGTGTTTGTAATTAGCAATCAGTTAAATTCAATAACAATGTTAACTGTTGTGAGCTTGAGACGGGCTGAAATGAATAAACTTCTCCAGCAATTACTTTCTCTATCTGTTGACCTGACCGCTACCTCGTTATGAAAACTCACAAAACAAACCAAAAACAACAACAACAAAAAACTAGCTGTGCACAGATCGGCGGGTGAGGTGCAGTGGCGGTATTATCTTCTTGAGCATCCATGAGACAGTGATTATACTGTTTTTAAATCAATTTACAAAAACTAATGCAAGGAGCATTATCAGCATGTATAGGCAGGAGTGGTGTAGTACCAATATAGGACCAATACGCAAAGATGATTTGATGGTAACCTTCAATTCTTTAACTTTGCACATTTAATTACATTTTCATATCTGGCTTCCAATATACAGTATCGCACGATCTCTCTAGTTGTCCATTTCAGAAATGTCTTTTCTTCTTTTTGGAAATAATCATGTGTTTCAGTGTATATTCTGCTAGCTTGACCATATTAGTCTGATGTAAAAAGTAAATAAAAAAACATGGCCAATGCCCTCCAATGAGGCTAGAGCAGGCTTTTTAAAGTGGCTTATTGCCTGGAGCTGTGATGTTGCAGCTAGCATTACATAAATATGTTTGTTTGTTAAATAAATATATTTGTTTGACTTTTAAGCAGTAACAATCTGTGTCGTTGCATCATACAGTGAATAAGTCTATGCAATAATGTGATGTTTGGCTCGCTCCCCTCAGCCAAACGGTCCAATCGTACTGCTGAGGTGATGGTGTTGACACCCGATCTCATTCTGATTGGCCAATTCTCTGGTGAATCGACCAATTCCAACATCTTTACCACATCCTTGTGTGATAGACCCTGTCCTCCAAATACAAATGGGCGCGTCCAAAAGGACCTGCTAATATTATTTTGTATTTAATCGACTACGGCAACTGTGGTCACTAGCGGGGAAATTATTGTACGAGTTATCGGCATTTTGTGAAAAAAAAAAGGAACTTGAGAAGCGGAAAAAAATGGATGTAAGCAAGTAACATTGGTGGTCAATGGCAAGATGACTGGTCGACCAGAAATTACATCACACAGTTTTGGCCAATCGAGAACAGCAGTAGCTAATTTGCTCTGAATAAGTAGTATATAGTCGCACATAAAGATCTTAATTGTCAGAAGCCTTATGTATGCCATCAACATAACGGATATAAACACTATGAACATATTTACGGCGTTCATCTTGTCAAACTGAACAATATTACCACAATGGTCTTGTTTTGTGTCAGGTTAAACAGTTTCTCGATACCTCAACAGCTTTGAAGAGACAATACACCACTCTGGGATCCGGGATTCTCTCCTACAGCGGCCCACCGTTTGAGACCTGTCTTATCAGGTCACGCCAACAATGACGCACTCCTGGGGCAAGATCACTGAGCGGGTCAAAACTATACATTTAACCTTTAACCTGTCATTAACAAAGAGCAAGGTAGAAACGCTATGAACAGAATCATTTGAGCAGCTTATGGACGCAAAGAATGATATTTAAAGAGTTATTGCCTTTTTTCTTACATTTGACGATGTACTCCTTGTATCCAATTCTATTATTTACCTTGAGCATTTTGGTGAACATTGTCCTTGTTGTTAAGTTTGAACTATGGTGGTGCAGTGCTTAGCATTGCTGCCTCACAGCTAGAAGGTCCTGGGTTCGAGTCCCAGCCAGGTCCTTTCTGTGTGGAGTTTTCATGTTCTCCCCGTGTCTGCGAGGGTTTCCTCCAGGCACTACGGTTTCTCCCACTACCAAAAAAAACCCACCAAAAAAACCAAGTTCTAGTTGATCTGCTCCAGTCAGTGTCCCTGGCCAAGGCACTGGCTCAGATTCTGGAGTTGGCCTCCGGGCATTGCGCATGCAGCTGCCCACCACCCTTTAGTTGAATGCGGAGGAAGAATTTCACTGTATATGTATGTGTGACTAAATAGACCTTTTTTTAAAAGTTATTTTTTTCAGGCGTCAGCGGCGTTTTTCCATCTTTATTGGATAGGATCAGTTGGAAACTGGGTTGAAGAGATCGGGGGGTAGACATTGCAGACAAGTCAACGAGCGGAGTCGAACTCATGACACTGCGGACGCTGCGGTAGACACAGTGCCACTAACATGAATGGGGTCGCGTTAGGTGCGGACCCCAAACTAAATATACCTTGACCTTACCTTTACCTTTTGGGTGCAATGGTACATCGATTAAAGGTTGACTTGGTTACAATTGGCAATAAAAACAAATGTTCATGACATGGACAGAGTTCACCAAACTTCTCTGAGTAAATACTATAATTAAAGGAGTATGGATAAATCTACCACCCCACCCACCACCAAAGAATGGAATTGCGTCTTTACATGTGGAGGGGAAACGGAACTGCATATATTTCTGAAAATGTATTTTCTTTTCAAGCTCCATGAAACGCTCCGACTTGGCATCGAGTGTCTTAAAACAAAGAAAATAAATAAATATCTATGGGTGTGGCAGTGCGAGGAATAAACCTAGATTCAGTCACAGAGACGGCGATCTGCCGCCGCCCCCTTAGTTGGCACTTTGATCTCCTGCTTGTGTCGCCGCCGCGGTGACATCAGCATCGGCGGCGCACTCCCGCCCAGCGTCCGTGCCGTACGCCGTTTTGTTCCCATTGACGAGCAGCGGCGTCTTCTCCTGCTGCTCCTCGTTCTCTGCGGCCGCGACGGCCTTCTTCACCTCTCGGAGCTCGTCGTTGAGCTCACGCAGGGCCGCCGACATGTCGACTTGGCTGTCGTCCGGGAGTGCGTCCTCTTCGTCTGCCTCGACGTAGCGTGGCACAGCGTCGCCCGAGGCCAGGCGCTGCTGGTAGTGGAGCCTCTTGGTGCGACCCGCGGCCGCTGCCTGCTGCAGAACACGCTTCTCGGCCAAGCGCAGCTGGATGCACACGCGGGCGTGGGGCGACAGGTCAGACTTTTCCAACTCACGTACGTCTTCCTGGGGGTCAGAGAGAGAAGTTATATAACTTTTACTCGAGCTGCACAAGGGTGTTGTGAGGTTGGTAACGCATTCGAAGTTGTCTACAGCATTTAGACCAGGGGTGGTCATTAAGTAGATCGCCATCTATTGGCAAAATGCGCCAAGTAGCGGTACACCTCAGGCCAAGTTATTATGGTTTCAGCGTGCAGACAGTAGAAACCATTTTCTCATTTTATTGACAGCATTAGTGTGAAGGCGGGGATAAGAGAGAGGGGAAGCAATCTCACGCTGATGCGATCGACATACCTCCATGGTGGTCTTGTAGGACTTGAGTAGTAGCTCGGTGCGGTTCTCCAGGAAGGTCCAGAGTTTGATTTCGTTCTCCCAGCTGACGGGGAACTGGCTGTTCCCCAGGGTGAGGATCTTACTGATGGCTCCGTCCCCAATCAGGAAGTCCATCAGCTCCTCTGGAGGATGACGACACAACAGTCAGCTAAAGATGATCAGACGCATGTCTTCCATTTTTAGGGCTGTTCAACTTTGCTCAGCCATTTATACACTTTTATTGGAATATTATTGAAATCAGAATGATAATTAACAAAGGAAAGAATGATACTACTGAATTCTGCCAGGCGCAATAGCCACTTGCGCAGATTGCGCAGTATATGTTTGATATTTTTCATTACAAAAATAAATAAATGAATAAATAAATGAATGAAAACCATAATATTCCCATGGAGCATGTAAATAGCTGTAGAAAATGAACAAACGTTTTTTTTTTTTAATTGTCTTCATTAATAATCTTAATTGTTTTATGTAATTTAACATTTTGTATTTTCAGATATTATCAAATTAGTATCAACTTTGCTCTGACCATTAAGGGATAATATCAGCAAAAACGGTTGACACCAGCAGTGATTAAAATCCTTGGTGATTTGATTATTGTTGTAATTTGTTGCCGATTAATTTCATAATCGTTTAGTAGACGACTCGTTGACACTCCCGACCTGCAAGATTCAACCAGTCACCCATTTGTCCAGACGACAGCCACCGCAGCCCGCACCTCCACCACCTCCAAGCCTTCTCTACTCTGTTAAAAGACCGCATCTGGAGTCATTTTAGAAATTACCACTCAGTAGAGAGGAGTAAATAATATATCAAACAGGTTGTCCTAGTGCGAGCCGGGAGCTGGCCTTGGTGGCTGTGTGTTTGCGTTGGTGTGTGTGTGCCGATAAGGCAGTGCGGGAGTGAATGGGGGCGCGCGGGCGTGAGGCGCGAGGTGGAATTTACGACAGCCAATGTGTCATTACGCACACGCAGCAATGAATACTGCAGTGTCTTTGCCACGCCCAGCTCACTACCGACCAACCACACCCCTCACACACAGCTGCTGGCCTGACAAGGACAATTAAACATCCAGGGAGAGAGAGAGAGAGAGAGAGAGAGAGAGAGAGAGAGATGGCGAGAGAGAGATGGCAAGAGAGAGAGTGAAAGATGGCGAGAGAGAGAGAGGAGAGAGGAGAGAGAGTGAAAGATGGCGAGAGAGAGAGAGAGAGTGAAAGATGGAGAGAGGGAGAAACAACAAGAGGGCGGTCAACGGACTCCAAGAGTTCAAGAGACTGAGAAAGAGAGAGAGAATACATGATTTAAAAAAAACAAGAGAAAAGATATCAGAGACACTTTGATATGGAGACCAGGCCAGCTCTGTGGGTCTGACCATTGTTCTGTAGGATATTCCAGACAGCAAAAAGATCCCAGCCTTTAAAATAGTATGCTACAGAAAAAGGTCCGAGAATATAATAGCCTAAGAATAAGAGCATTCAAAAGCTCCAATACATTCAAAACAGTGCTGCTAGTGTCCTGATGAGAGTGTGTAAGTATGGTCACATTACACCCATTATGCAATCACTAACTACACTGGCGCCCCATCTCCCTCCACATGGAATACAAAATCTGTTAAACCATCAATGCATCCAAGGCTCTGTACCCCCTTACCTCAAGGACCTCAGTATTCTCAAGCAGAGATGTGACCAAGTCCCTCTTTCAAGTCTCAATTCCTTCTTGGGCAAGTCAAGTCCCAAGTCAACTCCAAGTCAAGTCATCATTAACATGCTGTCATTTTAGCTCCAAAATCTGATTCTAATAAAGTAGCAAAAAAATCAAACGATGCTATTATAAAAGCCAAACTATTGCTTGCTTTTGACTTTATTACAATCAGATTCTGGAGCTAAAATGGCAGAATGTTAATGATGACTTGACTTGGAGTTGACTTGGGACTTGACTTGACTTGCCCAAGAAGGACTTGAGACTTAAGACTTGAAAGAGGGACTTGGTCACATCTCTGTTCTCAAGCACTATCACCAGTCTCCATTTCTCAAATACCTACCTCCTCAAAATCAAAAAGACAAACCTCCGCACCACGGGAGACTGCTGCTGCGCCCACAACTTTGGCATGCCCTGCTGGCTCACCTGAGAGCTCCGCAGTCGGTTGACTGTTTTAAAATGATTATTATTGTTATTATTACTCAAAAAGTTAGATTTCCATGAACTTTTAACCAGAGGTGGGTATTGGTCCAAGGAACAAACTAGAGACCATCCTGGCTATGAAAGCCATCCCTTGCATGGCATATTTCGGGCGCTCCAAAGCTTTTTCAGCCATAGGCTTATTTTACCACGGTTCTCTACGGAGAGGTTCAGGTGGTCTTTTGTGCCTGCTGCTGTCAAATATTACAATGACTATTTCTGCCCTTGATTTTTCTTTTTCGATTCCTCCTTTCCTTTTTTTCTATTGATGTTTTTCTTTTCTGCATGCACAAGGTGCTTACTGTAGTTTTGTGTATGGCTGACGCACAGCGCTGTTGTTGTGCTGTCGTTCTGTCTATTGTTAACTTGTCTGCTCGCTTGCTCTGGTGGCAAAATATGTTTCCCCTCGGGGATGAAATGAAATAAACCATACCATACCATAATACAATTTTCTTTTAGGGTTAATACTCTCAGAGTGCTTCTACCTTTCGAATGTAGTGATGACATGTGGAGAATTTCCTCTTCCCGTGATTGAAATGAAGCATCTTTCAGAGGTGTACTCACCCTCCTGCATGCAGAAGACTCTGAGGAAGGCTAGCAGCTGGGCAGAGATGGGAGGGTCTGCTCCGTGGATGGCAAACAGACTGGACCTGTGGAGGAAATACTGCTGTTAAAGTAAAAATGTAACTGCTTTTGTCAACATTAGACCAGATACCAGAGTCACAAAAATGATTTGTGCCTGGACAAGTCCCACTAGTCCAAAAGGCATGGAAAGACTTGATAGATTTCATCAAGTCAAACTGATCAAAATAACAAAAAACAGAACATGTAATTACTGCTGTCTTCTTTGGCTGCCAAAGCTAAGATTCTCCAAATGGAGGTGGCAGTCAGAATTTAAAAATCCTCATCACATGAAAAAATGCGTACCAGGATCACGTAACACATCTGCGTACCTAGAAATTTTTTAACCAAAAAATATATATGTGTCAGTGTGATGGTATGTAACTACTAACTAGACACGTACTAGACCTGTCAGTCTCCCTCACAAGCAGTGAAGAGAGAGAGAGAGAGAGAATGTGTGAGTACGTACGAGTGTATGTGTGCCCCTGGAACATGGGAGCGCTACTGTCAAATGTTACTCAAAGTGTAGTGGCCGCGGTTATCTGGCTATTGGGGCTCCGGTTTGGGGCTAATGTTGCGGACCTGTTGTGATTTTCTACACCTGAGCTAAAATCTTGTGTTGTCCAACGAAGCCAGTTAACAACTGCAACACCTCTGTTGTGTCCGAGTAACATGCCGAAGTGAGCATGCCGACGCCGTGTCGAGTGGATTGCAGCAGAACAAAGGTAGTCCACTTCCAGCAAATCGATAATTAATTCAAAAGAAAGAGAAGTTTAAAAAGTAGTTCGATGTTGGACTTCCCGCCGTGCTCGTCACGTCTCAAGCATATATGGTCGTGAGCCATCGAGCCCTCACTGGAAACACAGCCAGTCACATGACCCGCGCTGTCTATTTATATATATCCCTAGACACAAAAAAACCCTTGGCACTTAAAAGTAAGCTAAAACTCAAGGGCGAAAATTCCAAGGGCTAAGGGCGAGGGCCTAGCCAAGGGCCAATCTTGCATTTGGGACACGGCCTTAGGCTTGATTGCTGTCCTTAACAAATTGAGAATTTGGACACCCATTAATCATGATGATGGGACCACACAAAGCCTAGGGCTAAAGTCAAGATGAGGACTAAGATGAGAATTGGGACGCAGCATTCGACTTGACACCACTTTGACTGACTTGGACTTGAATAAGATTTTAATACTTTGGACTTTGACTTGCACTATAATGACTTGGTTATACTTCTGCTGTAAACACACGCATGGGCTAATGGAGCATAGATGGTGTTGTAGCGTTCTTGTTAGCATCATCCCTGCTGTCTGTGTGAACAACTCAAGACTGAATCCAAATGTCGGATTTTGTTTCCCAAAAAGTCAAACGGTCAATTCAGATTTACCTTCAGGCTTCCACAGACGAGCTACCAAAAAACACATACTTTCTGCCAAATACTGACTGCCAAAGACGTCAAGACACATTTATTAGGAAGTAGACATTATCTTCTTTTCATCATAAGTTGTGTTCATATATTATTTTGTAGAGAATATTTTGTAGACCTTCAAACATCATTGCAATTTTTTTAGGGTTAAAACACTTGGCACCGAGTTAAAAAGTAATCACTCTGTGCTGCCCAGTAGCTCAGTCGGTTAGGCAGTGCACTGGAAAGCACGCATATGGCGCGGTGAGTCGGTGGTTCGAATCCCACTACCGACGTATTTCCCGCATGTCTACACCCATCTTCACCTGTTTCCACTAAACCTAATAAATAAAACTTGGAAAAAAACAGCCTGAATGGGCTGGAAAAACACATAAAAAAAAACAAAAAAAACAAAAAATGTAACATGA
>OMKY01047418.1:4277-17219 GCA_900302395.1 Bregmaceros cantori | reverse complement strand
TTTTCTCAGTCTGTGCAAAGAAAAAAGTAATTTAAGCGATTAATCGACTAATCGTTCCCATAATCGGCAACTAATCGACCATTAAAATAATCGTTACTTGCAGCCCTACTTGCCAGGGTAGTTCACAATGAGGCGGTTGAAAACATTTAATCATAATCATGACTTTAGTAGAACAAAACTATTTTGTAATATACAGACTGCACTCCAACGAACTAGACTAATTGTCGTACCTTTGCGAGTTTCCCTGGCCGAGGCTTCAGACAGCGAGCGAGACAGGGTGGACGAGTCGTTCATCTCCAGGCCGTCGTCCAGGCTAGACATGCTGGAGTTCTGGAAGGAGACCACAACCACATGGTCAGAGCAGCAGCCAATGAATCCATAATAATCGATTAAAATAACTAGAGGTGCACCGATATGATCCTGTTCGGAGCCCTGGCCAGGTTATCTTGAGACGAAAACAACTAATCACTCAGGCCTGGATTAAGGTGGGTCTGGGCCCCGGGGCACGGAGATTGCAAGGGCCCCCCTCCCCCCCCGCCGAGCCCATACCAACCCAACCCCCCCAACCTAGGCGCTCTAGTCGCCGTACCGCATAGCCCAGGGGCCCTTTGATAGCCGTCCCCTGTGGCCCAGGGCCCTCTGATTGCCATCCTCCGTGGCCTAGGGGCCCTCTGGTTGCTGTGCGACATGGCCCCGGGGCCCTCTGGTTCCTATGTCCTGTGGCCGAGGGCCCTCTGACTGCTGTCACTCCCCCAGCCCATTTCAGTTAACCCTTATAGACTAAAGAAGTACAACTAAAGAAGATCCTAGAATAGAGGGCTCTATCGCAATCAGCATCGACATCGGTATCTGGATTGTTGTTGGGCCCCCTGGATCCATGGGCCCCGGGGCGCCAGCCCCACTCGCCCGTTTGGTAATATGGCCCTGAGTAGAAGTACAGATATTTTTGTTAAAAATGTACTCAGTACAAGTAAAAAGTAATCACAGAAAAAACTACTCCTAAAAGTACAGATAAGTGAACATTTTACTTAAGTACCGTACTTTACCTGATAAGCCACTGGCTTCCTCCGAACCCTTTTGAGTGGAAGCAATCAGAATCGTCTATGTATCTATCTATGTTTGAAATCTGCCGCTCAATAAACCATTCATTCATTCATTCATAAGTATTTGTACTTTGTTACTTGTCATCTCTGTTAACTTGTAATAGATGTACAGAATATTTGGTCCACCTTTGTCAGTCAGTGAATATTCCTGGCAGTGGAATTACAATACAAACATGAAAATTATATCTAGTGGTTGGAAGGAACAGTCTGTTCGTGATAGGGACTTTTTGCATCTAGTTGACATTAAAATTACATATTCTCTGACCATGTGGGAGTAAGGTCATCACTTTCCTAGTTGTATTTTGGTTATTATTTAGGCATCGGAAATTATCTTTCACACTTGTTAAACATGTCCCAAGAGAGTCAAAATGGTGGAAATGTTTTGGAATTTCAGAAATTCCAGATCTCTAATCACATTCATCCTTGTGTCATCTTGTGTGAACTATTAAATTACTGATCCGGAATGAAGATTGATCTTGGTTATCCCAATTCTTGGAGATGGGTGCGTGTGATTTAAAGATTTCCCACATTGTTGAGCCCATTCACTTTGCTGATGGTTGTCTGAATAAATCTGTTAAGCAACTTCAAAATTCAGCGATGGCCTCTCCATCTTGCTTTCAATTGCAAGAAAATTTATGAATCTACTGATGAATCTGTTGTTCGTCCACTCGTTCCCGCTTTCTCATCCCCCTTCATTTTAACGGCGTCAATAAAATGAGAGAATGGCCCTTTTGGTGCCAAAAAGTTCTAATTATATAAAAATGATAAGAGTCTTCTTTTCTCAATGGCCAGGAAATGGATAGAACAATTTTGCTTATATAGTGCAGCTGGGGGACGTGTCCATCTCAAATCAGAGAACCTATCCCCAAGTCGAGGATACCATGTATATTTATGTGCCTAGTGCGCATACATTATGGTGTAAACTCCACCAGTCGATATATTGCCCATAGATACCAGTGCCGTCTTAACTAGCCTTGTGTAGTCTCATACAGACACCCAGCATTCTCTATAGAATGCGCACTGCGCTGGAACCGTGACCAAGTGAATTACACACGATGCACACACAGGTTACATAACATTGATTATTATCAATTTGATTTGAACTGACAATAACAATAATATTCACCGCCGGGCCAAAAACTGGGGAACTCTTCTTCTTCTTTTCTGTTTATTGGCGGTTGGCATCTCTTTACACATTGAGTGCATTGCCGCCACCTTCTGGATTACTACTTAAGTGCATGGATGGATCAGAAATTACAATACTCTATCTAAACAAAAACAAAACAAAAACAAAAAAGAGAGAAAAGAATAAACAAATAAATAAATAGATACATAACTAGATAAATAACATAAGAATAATATTACCAAATTAATATATAACTATATCATATACCAGAGATGCGAACAAGTCCCTCTTTCAAGTCTCAAGTCCTTCTTGGGCAAGTCAAGTCCCAAGTCAACTCCAAGTCAAGTCATCATTAACATGCTGTAATTTTAGCTCCAGAATCTAATTTTAATAAAGTCAAAAGCAAGCAATAGTTTGGCTTTTATGATAGCATTGTTTGATTTTTTTGCTACTTTATTAAAATCAGATTCTGGGGCTAAAATGACAGCATGTTAATGATGACTTGACTTGGAGTTGACTTGGGACTTGACTTGCCCAAGAAGGACTTGAGACTTGAAAGAGGGACTTGGTCACATCTCTGTCATATACGGCCACATAATGTGGTTTTCCTAAATTCATGAGTCCTCTACTTAGGTATTTACAAGTTCTGAATATTAAATTCCAAACCAGCACGCTCAGCAACTTTAATCAGCTTCTTTATTTCAATATCATAAGCCCCTCACTTAAATATTACATGATCAACATCCTCAGTAACATCAAAACTCGCATTTCTTTGGGGAACGCTAAGCTTGTGGTCCCTTCCAAGATGGCCGCCGCGCGACATCCTGCTGTGCGCCCCCTGGGGATCCTTGTTAAATCGGATAATTCTAACGTATTTTTTGCCGTTATGTAAAGTTCGAATCACCAAAACGATTCGCTCAGTTTGTTAGAGTTAGGTTAGGATTAGGGTTATGGTTACTGTTCGGTTACGTTAAGGTTAGGCTAAGGTTAGGATTAGGGTTAAGGTTAGGGTTGGGTTAGGGTTATGTTAAGTTTAGGGTTAAAGTTAGGTTTTGTACCCTTTCAAAGCGAATCGTTTTTTAGTTTCGCACCTTACATCACAGATAATACGCCTAAATGATCCGATTTAACGTCACCCCCCACCCTGGGGCTGCTCCGCTCAGCGCAGCGTCACCCCCGACGTGATGACGTCACGCTGCGTCGCCTGCTCTGTTGTTGTTGAGTGTAGGCGGGGAGACTGTTGTATGGCAAACAGCAAAACCCTGACGGAAACATTTATCGCTACGGCGTCAGCCATGGTCTGACACAAACACGGTAAGAAACACGTACACTACTAATTGATAGGCGGCCTTAGGCCGGCGTCCCTGAGTCACTTGTTGTCTTTTTAAAAAGCAAGTATCGCCGAAGGTCGCCGCTCACCGGGTTATCTCAGTAGCCTAGCTTTTAGCTTCCAAACACCTTCTCGTCAATATCCTATCGCGAGACTTAAACTGATGCACGCTGCATCTGAATATGTAACATTGCATATAGAAGGACTCGTTGGGTGTAATGAAGAGCTTCACCTGCATCACTGCGTCAGTCAGTCATTACATCTAAGCTCACTGGGAATGTACAGCAGCGTATTGCACTTATAATGAAACGTTGCAAAATGATACATTCTGTACAGCGTCAACAGCTGGGAGAGCCAATCTGGTGCCCTTTAGAGTTTAGACCGAATGTCGGGTACGGTTTATGTTGTCATACTGGCATTGCAACTTGGCCAACACAATATGATCAATGTTTTACCAAATATAATAGTAAAATTTCCACGTGATTATTCACCAACAAATTTATTTTTTTTCTCCGCTGTCTCACTCTCCTGGCTCTGCTCCGCAATGGCCATAGACTGTATATAAACACACAGTCTATGGCCATGGCACACACGCCGTGTTTGTGTGTGTTAATGAAGCGAGGCCATCGACAGCAGTTGAGTGGAATTACGTCCAGGAGCAAATTGATACAAATAGACGACAAAAAAATTGATACTCTTGCGGACATATTGATGCATTATATCGACAGCTGTTGTATCGCTATATGTCGATAGAAAATCGATATTATTTACACCCCTAATATCTGTAATATTAGGATGGGATGCTGAAGTTCTATTAATGAATTGTGTGTTTTAAGGGTAATGGCGGTGTGTGCGCTCAGCATGCTGGAGGGAATGGGCGAGGAGACGGTTGCAGCGGCGGCTGGCCTCCTGGTGATGGTTCTGGCTCTGGTCCTGGCCTGGCTGTCCACACACGTAGCCGAGCGGGGCGACCACATCTTGGGCCCCATCCTCACCGCTGGGGCTCACGCTTCGCTTATTGGCCTCGGGACCCATGACGGCTACGGAGTCGGCGGTGGCGGCAACGGAGGATCGCCCACATTGGGCGTGACCGACGCGGCTGAGCTGCAGCATCAGCAAGGCTCTCTGCCTGCTTCGCAGGTACACTTTGTAACGTGTGTGTGTGGCCACTATTTCGTTAAGGTCATTCGTCTTGGAGACGGGGCTCTGGACAGGGAAATTGGAAATTTATGGAATTTTACGAGGAGCTAAAACGGAAACGAAAAAAGATGTATTCAAATATTCTGGAACACTATGAAATCCACAAAACCGGTTAAAAATGTTTTTTTTTTCTGTTCCCTATATATTTGAACATTTCCTATGTCTGAGAGACTATTTCCAGTTGTGCATGCGTCCAACTTTCACTGTCAGTCATCAAGCCCCATGCATCTGGGGCTCCATCTTGTGGACATACAAGGAAGGGAATGTAATGGTAATGTAAGCCGGTTTTCATCTTAATCAGTTGCACTGAAGTTTGAAAGTCCACCAAATATATTTTGTACTAACTATTTCTAAACTTAACATTGCACAAGGAACTTTAACGGAATTCTTGCGTTCTGAACCGGTTCAGGACTGATATTTTTGTGGTGGAACGGTTCCGAGCACGAAAACGTTAAACATTGGCCTGCCTGAACCGTTCGGAACGGAACTTTTTAAAAATGTGATTTTTTTTAAAATGATTTTGTTTTCAAGCCTTGGTATTGACTCCTTCATTTTGTAATTACTGTTGCCTGCTCATAGTAGATTTTTTTTGTATCCTCAGTATTGTGAGCAATGTGACTAATGTTTAGTGTTGGCCTGTTTGTTTGTTTGTTTTTGTTGTATTTATTGTTTTGTTTTCTGTTTTTTTTTTCCTCTGATTTGTTTTTCTTGATTGTTTCTCTGTTTTAATTTTTGTGCTTGCTTGCTTGTTGAGCTGTTTCGACCCCCTTGAAAACGAGATGGTTGCCTCTCAAGGGGCTCAATAAAGAAACTTCAAACTTTAGATGGCCCGCTTCGGGAGGAATTCTTAGTTTATATGGAGACGCAAATTGGTAGTGCTGATGCAGCAGGTTTTGGTTCATTGTCTGGATGGAGGAGGGGGAGATTGGCGCGCTGCGTGCCCGGGCATCCATGTATACGCGTGCAGGCTTTGGGGGGAAATTGTGCAGCGTTTCTGGCGGGCTGTGGTGTCGCCGACCAGCCGGCGATTCACGGTACGGGGTGGAGGTACAAGCCTCCAGGTCAGAATGTGTACACCCCCTGAGTCCCCCGGGTGGCCGCGGTGGTCTGTTGTGCGTACGTGTGTTCCTCTCTCCCATTCCGCGATTTCTTACCGCTCCTCCCTTCGTTCTTATCTAAAAAGTATTCATAGGGTACGATGGTGCTTGCCACCACACTAAATCTTTGACGGTAATCTCTTAAAATCAAATGGCTTTTACGTCTGCCGAGAGATTTAGTTTCAAGGTTAAACGAAAGGTGGAGGTCAGGAAAGAGGCAAGCTAAGATGTTCACTTGTAGTTTACGCTTGACAACCATGTGTGCACGTATGCGCGTGTGTCTGTGTGTGCACATGTGGTATGTGTGCGGGCGTGTGTGTTGACTGCAGCGCAGGATTAGCCTCGGGGGGAACAAAGAGCGTAGCAGACGGTAGTGGGTATGAGGGAAAGGGCACCGAAGACAAGTGCAAGTTATTAGCTATCTGCTAGGAATTAGCCAAGTTTACGGCGTCTTCCATGCATTGCACACAATGCATGTAATTAATTGCATCGAATGAATGCAATAATGAGGGCTGCACTCCATCCCGGATACCAATTCAAGTTGTCTGCTGTTTGCTGTTTCCTTTCATTCTGGCCAAATATTTTCCCCTTGGCTGTCTTAATTCTGCCTCTTTGCCATGTTTTGTCCATTTTCCAATCATTCATTCACATTCATTCACCTATTATTTGTTCATTACCTGCGCCATGGTCGTGTTGTTTCATTTGTCTGTCCCCTTGGTAACTGCAAAAGTTGTGCACGGATCTGGATGAAATTTTGTGTCAGTTGTTGGAAATACACGGAAGAATTGATAAAATTTTGGTGCATTTCTGTAGCCTATAAGTAACATAATCATACTTAATCACAAACTTACCGATAGTTCGCTCTGCGCTTACCGTGGTCACGTGACCAGACTTCCGGGTCGCAGGGGCCGCTGGGAAATGTAGTTGGCTTGTGCTGAGCACGTTTGCCAGTGGTGTCAATTGATAATGGGTTGCCACACATACTGCACTAAAAGTACTATTTTTTTGGTACCACTACGGTGCAGGTTTGCAATCTCTGAGTGTTTCTAGTTTATTTATTAGTTTTTATTTTGTTTTTCTTCATTATGCCATATTATTGTCGTGATATACATCATATTAATGTTTTTTCTTTACTTTTAAAAAATAGTTTTGAGTTCAACGCTTCACATGTCAAGAAATTCTTCATGGAAATTGAAGGTCCACTTTAAGGAATTGTGTTTTCGACTTTCGCCATTTTGAGAATGTCTTTGGTTTGGGTACAGAAAAAGTTAATACTCCTTTATGCAGGTATGTTGTGTCGCACAATCAGAGCCCACTAGTTTCACAAAGTCACATGAGCCAGAATTCCACTGAACATAGACAGAGACCACCAATGGTGGGCATGATCTCTCACCGTGACGGAATTACATTGGCCAGTAAGCATAGCTGCTCCTAAAGTCAGACCGCTACCTCAAACCACAAGCTCTTTTCATGTGAGAGCAGGAACAGCCAATTTGTGCTGTGACCAGGCACTGCTAAGCTAAGCCCTATACAGCTAACTTAACTTCAGTCAACTGTGTGTTAAACCCACAGACCACATGTAATCCAGCTTTTTAGCCAGGGCCATATATTTTTTTTCCTTTTAGAGTACATTTTTCACAAGTTACTTCCTACTTTTACTTGAGTAAATTTGAGGTGGAAAAAAATAATTTGTACTGAGATGTCAGCAATTCGCTACTCGTTACATTAACTTGGTCTTTATCGACACCCCTTCGGAACTGTTGGCACATATGTTGGCGCACATATGTTGGCTCGCTCTCTCTCTTTCTCTCTCGGGCTCTTTCTCTCTCGGTCTTGCTCTCTCGGTCTCTCTCTCGTTAATCTCCTGCTCGCAACCTTTGCATCTGCTATGCCAATGTCCCATCCCGAGTTCGAATCCCGTTGCGAGCACTTCTTTGCGTCTTTTTTTCACCTGCAAACTGTGCTTTTTTTAGGTTTAGGTATTAGGGTAGGGGTTAGGTTTAGGGGTTATGTTTAATGGTTAGGGTAGGGGTTAGGTTTAGGGTTTAGGGTTAGTTTTAGAGGTTCGGGCAGAGGTTAGGGTTAGGCTTCGGGCAGAAAAAGTATGATCAGAAATTCACGGAAACATTCGGAAATAGCACCGCCGGTCATAATGCGCGGGGGGAATGGAAAAAAAATAAACAAATGAAACAAAACTAATATGCGAGAAAATTGATACATACATTCTCTATATACTTTCAACGAATAAGATTATAGATGCATACACATTATGGGGGTTACTCTGAACAAAGTGGGTTACGCTTAGGTTAGTGATTCACAAAACTATAATGTCACATGCTATATCTCTCATACTCTCACTTTGTTATCTCTCTCTCTCTCTTTCCGACTCTCTCTCTCTCTCCCCCTCGCTCTCTCCCTTCCCCGCTTCCTCTCTGCACCGCCTCTCCTCAAACTATGTCAGTGAAACCATGTGTTTTTCCAACACAATACAAATAGTGCACACGTGTTGTTGAAAACCACTAGATACAAATGCAATGCCACCAGACAAAGTTCAGCTCAGGTTTCAAGCCTTGTTTAGAGTTATAGATATGAACACAGCCTGTCTAAAATGCATAGCAGTAATATAGGCAATGCAGAGATGGCACTATTGTGTCTCATGCTCCAGTCTTGGGTCTTTTCTCTTAGGGGACACGTGCCTTCAGAAATAACTCCGGCACTTTGTGGTTGAATCCCAAAGGTTGAATCCCAAAAAACGATCTGCTTATTTTGTTAGGGTTAGGTTAGGGTTAGGTTAGGGGAAAACGATCCACTTATTTTGCTAGGGTTATGCCTAGGGTTAACGTTTTGGAGGGACGCTAACAAAATAAGCGGATCGTTTTTTGGATTTGTACTTTACATCAGGCCAAGTGATATGCCAAAATTCATTTCGGAATGGAGAGGCTTCAGAATGCAAGCGTGTAACCTTTTCACTGCTCAAGCGAAGGTTGGTGTTGAATCAGATACCTATGGCATTTTTCACCCCAAGGACCCCTTTTCCTGCCTTGAAATAACTCAAGGACCCCTTCATTTTAAGGGATATAGCCAATTTTTCATATCTAGAAATCACCAATATGGGGTGTCCCTGCGGACTTCAGGAATAAGAGGTTGAGATTAAGGTTAGGATTATGATTAGGTATTGGTATATGGTAGGAGGTCAGGGGTTATGTTTAGGTTAGTGATATGTGGTACGAGGTTAGGGTTAGGGTTTACTGTTTAGGAGGGATGGATCATTTAGGGACACACTACATCACAGAACCATTTAAACGCCATAGGTATCCGATCTATTTAAATGTTCGGCAGTGGGATTTATGAACCTTAAGTGAAGTAAGTTAGGCTACATTTTCAACAATGTATTCAAACATTTTAAAACTGGCATTGAAAAAGTGCCTTTTAAATACAATTTTATTTTTTTACTTTGTACTTTATACTTTCAAAAATACATTTGAGTACATTTTAGAGCCTGTACGTTTAACTCTTTCTCTCTCAACTAAGAAATTTGGATACGTTTGCTATCTCTGATGCTCACACTGATACCTACAGGACTTACTACAGGACACATTAATGCCGGACTTTAACAAACCAGCGTTAAATAGTTCTTTAATGAGCTCCTCCGCAACCAAGGCGATGCGTTTGGAAGCGGGCTTGAACACAAGTGACGTGATCGATTGTCCCTAATTTTGACAGAGAAAGATGCAGTTCTGAGCAGGGCTCCAAACCGGTTCAAGGAACGAAAACAAAAAACAAAAACGAGCGTAATTTTACAGAATTTCTCTAGGAGCGGAAATGGAAACGAAAAAATATTTCTTCAAATATTCCGGAACAGAAACGGAACATTATCAAATCCACAAAACCGGTTAAAAACGTTTTTTTCCGTTCTCCATATATTTTAGGATATCCTGTGTCTGGGTGACCATTTTCATCCACTTTCACTGTCAGTTGTCAACCTCCATGCATCTGCGGCTCCATCTTGTAGACAGACGAGATAGCGAACGTAATGGCGTTAATAAAGTTGTACTGAAGTTTGTAAGTCCACCAAAAATATTTTGTATATAAACTACATCTAAACTTAACATTGTACAATATAAGGAACTTTAAGAAATAACAAAAAATTGTGTTCCGAACCAGTTCAGGGCCGATATTTTGGTGGTTGAACGTTTCCGAGAACGAAAACGTTAAATATAGACCTGCCTGAACCGTTCGGAACGGAACGTTTTCAAAATAATTTTGTTTTCAAGCCCTGGTTCTGAGAGCTTTTCACCACTCTTGTTCAACAGAACCACATGAAGCATCACTGACAACATTGAGCACACTTGGCATGATCTCCATGAGGTTGATACCTAATATGGATTGGAACAGTCTAGAACAGCATATGATGCCGAGCATATGCTGGCCCTTTAGCCCTCATTCTGTGGCTGGGATTAGATCAAGAAATTGTTGGGGCCAGGTTAAAGTGTGGTCTATCAGCATAATACCTTTATAAGGATGTCCCAGCTACTCTTCTCTTGTTACGTGCGCCGGGGCTGCGCTGCGGATCACAAGTTATGTTTTTAGTTGTGTTGGTTGGTTTGTCCCCAAGATAACTGAAAAAGTTGTGCACAGATCTGGATGAAATTTTGCAGAGTCGTTGGAAATGACAAACAGAATAATTCATTACATTTTGGTGCTTTTCTGTAGCCTATAAATAACACAATCATACTTAATCGCCAACTTACCGATGGATCATTGGCGATCCGTGTTTTCCGTAATGATGTCACGCCGCGTGGCCACATCTTACAATCTCTGCTTCTACTATATAAATATCTTAGAGGTATATTAGACTATATTGTAATATTTTATGATATGATAATTTATTTGATATGAATACAGTTATCTATAATTACTTATCATGCTATCACGTGATCACCCCTTAGTGAGGTTAACTGAAGCCCTACTTCCCCAGATTTGTTAGCCGAAATTCCTATTTTCAGCCAAGTTATGAGTCTTGGGGGTTAACCCCTAATCCTAACCCTACCCTAAGTCCTAACCCTAACCTCTTCCATAACCTCTACCCTAACCCTAACCCCTTCCCTAACCCTTGCCCTACCCTAATGCTAACACCTTCCCTTACCCCTACCCCAACCCTAACCCCTAAACGACCCATAATTTCTCTGAAAATAGCGATTTAATAGCGATTTCGGAACGAAGGGGTGTCACCCGTCAACCTTAGCACCTATCAATACAGATGAAAAATGGTGCATGCACTGTAAAAAATAACTTTGGTGAAGATCCTTTTTAGTAATGCTATTGTCATAACGGGTGAACTACCATGTTGTCAGGGAGATGAAGGCCAAGCTGGAGAAAGAGGACAGCAAGAAGGAGTTGCTGGGGAAGAAGAGCGCCGTAGCAGCCACCCACTGCATCCGCTGCTTGGAGCCCTTCAACATCCTGCTCAACACCAAGAAGAAGTGTCTGGACTGCCAGTTCTACGTGTGCAAAGCGTGCAGTCGTTACCATAAGAAAGAGATGGGCTGGGTGTGTGAGCCCTGTCGCATGGCCAGGTGATGGTGCACACAGTTCACATTGGTTTTTTGTTTGTTTTTGAGGCTTGTTTTATTCTTTGCATTTTGTTGACAGTGTTAATGTGAGGGGGGACAATAGAGCACAGTAGCAGACCTGCAGAATACTTGGCTGCATGCACTGTGAACTCAAGCCACAGGCACAAAGGGGGGGGGGGCACCCACAGTTTCGACAGCTCCGCGTTCCGATAACCAAAAACAAAGGGTTTGATTATTTTGTTAGCGTTAGGACTATGGTTAGGGTTAGAATTATGGGTTAGGACGATGGTTAGGGTTTTGGAGGGACGCTAACAAAATAAGCTGATCGTTTTTGTGGATTCGCACTTTACATCACACGCCGACATTCACGTCGGAACGCGGGCGTGGACCCAGGCACAAGAGTATATGTGTGCTGGATTCAATTTGTGCGTGTGTTTGATTTATTAATGTGGACACCACTAAAACAATGATCAATGACTGCACATATCAAAATCATTAAATGAAGGTACCTACAATGTTTAGTAGCCTACTTATTACTCGGCGATAATGAGTCTCTGTTGAGCGTCACAGGGGAAACATGGAGCACATGAAGTGCATAAAAGCGCACAGTTTCAACTGAGAGGGCTCCATGTGATTCATTGAATTAGATATTAGGGGTATCCCGATGCGATATTCGGATCGGCCGCTGATCAGCATCAGCAGTATCAGATCAGCAAGCGCAAAAAATGCTGATCCAGACTCCCAACCATTTTTTTCCTCCAAATCCGTTCCGGGTTTTCCAGCGCACTACGCAGCATTCAAACAATCCATTCCAGTTTTTGCTGTGTGCTGTACAATCCATTCCAGTTTTTGCTGTGTGCTGTGATGGTCTAACGAGCGCACACACGTTTACTTTGACAACAAAGTAAGTTCGTTAAATGACTTAAAACTTTAATACATGCTCAGCGAGGCCGTACCGGTTAAGCAGGTGCTATTCCAACAGATAAAAATCGTCTACAAATTGTTTTACAGATGTCAATGAACATATATATATATATATATATATATATATATATATATATATATATATATATATATATATATACTCTCTCTTCGTCTGCTCGTGAATTCGGCATTGTCATGCACCTCACTGATACACGCTGCTCTCTCCCTTTCTGTCTATGTACCTAAGTTGAGTGGGAAAGTGTGATTTGAACAGCTTTATTCTCTCTCGCACGCGCGAGTGGCGTGGTAAATTAAAATACGAGTTGCCGCCACTAGTTCGGCTACAGGCACGGGCAGCGGAGTGGGCTGGGGGGTCCGGACCATTCCGTGGAGACACGGGATTGCAGTCGGGAGTCACAAGCGTTTTGCATGCTTTAAGTGCCGAGACTCAGCACCGCCCTCTGGGGGATTTATTTATTTATTTGTTTATTTAGAACAGGGACAGTGCTAATTGATCAACATGAGAAGGTCATGTAAATGGGCCAGAGTTAGCCAACGGCTAATTTTCATCTGTAGTCCCTGGGCAGGT
>OMKY01047409.1:0-10241 GCA_900302395.1 Bregmaceros cantori | reverse complement strand
CTTTGTGGTGCAGCTGACCCCAGAGAAGCTGCTGGAGGCAGAGACCGCAGGGCTCCACAAGGTCTTCAAGCTGCAGAACTCCATGACCTGCAACACCATGGTAACGACTAGAACACATTTGTATCCCCGACGCAGGTTTTACCCAATAAATGACACTCTGTGGTGGGAAGGTTCAGAACACACAGCTCAACTCAGATCGGACGACTTGACAATTAAGTGTTTAATTTCAGCATGGCAAGTTACAATGGATTCACAGAAGTTTAACAGAAATATGGCTTTGTTCAAAATGGTATTTGACCAAAGGACAGCTCGGGAGAGAGAGAGAGACATGGATTCCCCTCGTCCACAGTAACTGTGATTACACTTGGGCTTGGCGCCGTTCTTATAGTCACACTTGAAAGACATGCAAATGACATCCTGTGGTCACCTCAATACACAGGATGTCTAGCTGGAGGCCGTCTGCAGGATGTCGGTAAAGTAGCAACACCTCCAAGAGGTGCCTTTTGTCCCTTAGACAAAAGGTGAGACATCAGTTTGCCTCCACAACACCATGACTCGATACAGTTCACATTTCTCCATGCTAGCATGAAGTGTATTTTACGTATTGTTTTCCGATATTCTATTTCCACAAACTCATTTTCTAGACCGTTTACATGGAGTATTCCATTTGCACAAATCGCCTGGACTGTTTAACACGTTTCTCATCAGTGTTCCTCTTGTGAAGCTATTTAAAACTACCAGTTCCTTTGTTGCTTACTGTTATTTGTGTGTGTGCAGCCCATTCACACTGTTCAGTTTTTAATTCAGGATAGCCTGGAAAGAAGGCAAATGAGAGCGAGAGACGCCAAGAGAGAGGGAGCGAGCGAGAAAGCGCCCGAGAGAGAGATATGACATCAACAAATGTGCCAACAGTTTCCAACGGATGTCGCTAAAGGCAGAGTTAATGTACCAAGTACTTTTTAGTGACATCTCGGTAAAAAGTTTTTTTTTTTTCACCTCAAATTTACTTGAGTAAAAGTAGAAAGTAACTTGTGAACAATCTACTCCAAAAGTAAAAAAGTACCCCAAAAAATTGTAACTGAGTAAATAATGCGTTTCTGCCCATCTCTGGCTGTTGGTGAGGGGAAGCAAACTCCTGTGCGTAGTATGTGCTTTGTAATGCACTCACTCAACAGACTGAGAAACTGCAGTGCTCTTGCTTATTTTTGTTTCTGTGCCCAGGTGCTGTTCGACCATGCCGGCAGTCTCCAGAAATACGACTCTGTCCTGGACATCATGAAGTCCTTCTTTGAGCTGAGACTCCGTTTCTATGGCCTGAGGAAGGAGTGGCTGGACGGCATGCTAACAGCGGAGAGTAACAAGCTCTCTAACCAGGCTCGCTTCATCCTCGAGAAGATCCAGGGAACTCTGGTCATCGGTGAGCTACCGTGCAGGGAATGTCTTATCGTCACCACCATGCCGCCTTGGTAACAAGGACACAAGTGGGGCCGTCGCTATAGCTAATTCTGCTTGAAAAAACTATTGCGATAATCATTAATATTGCTGTTCATGCGACTTTCAAAGATATGACATAAAAATGCAACACAAATGTAAATAACCGTTGATAAACGGTTAGTTTTTGGGCGCAAGCACAGGTCACACCCTGTTCTCCATACTTCCCTCTGGGAAGCGATATCGGACACTCAAATCTAGAACCACCAGACTCTGCAATAGTTTTTTCCACCAGGCTGTTAAAGCCACCACACCCCCATCCCACCACACAAAGTGGACATCACTATTTCAATATTTATTCTCACTAGCGGTTAACTCCGTGGCGCATACTGCAGTGTTTTTATTATTGTAGTGCTTTTATCTATTTCGGTAGTTCTGGTTGAATGTGTTTCTGTTTGCTTCTGCTGTTGTTGCTGCCATGTGGAGTTGCTAAACGAATTTTCCCTGTGATGTTGGAGACAATGTGACGGTGACAATAAAGTATTCTATTCTATTCCATTCTGAAGAGTCGGGACATTGCAGAAAGGCTGGGGCAGGGGAGTAGAACCCGCGCTGCTGCTCGACCTGTGGGGTGGGCTCTCTAACATAAGTGTATTGGGGCGAGCGGTGGCAGAGTGGTTAAAGGCTAGACTGGCTACGGGATTGTCACGCATGCGCCTGCAGACACGGCTGCGGTATTGCAGGTGTGCCATGTGGCAGGGAGCCACTGTTCACGAATGACCTTTTTTAATTTTATAAAATACAAACGGGCTAGCCATGTCTATTATGGATTAGATCACAGCACACGCAGCACTGTGGGATCACTTTCCCTCACGGTCATGCACTGCACGTCCGTTCGTCCCTGCTCTCACATCCCCGTTTCACACTAACGCTGTCAAAAAAAATTAACTGTCTGCACCCACTTAAAAAATACATAAACTGAAATGTGGTGCTTTGAAGTTGAACTACATTCCGCTACAAAAAAAATAAGTTTTACATTAGTATGTAAAAAGCAGTAATTGCTTAGTCAAGTCAATTTGAAGTACTTGCTGAATTAATGTCTTGTGACTGCTAAATGTTAGACTAGTTCTAGTTTTCATATCTGGTTCCACTCTGATCCCCATGTTCTTGTGCAGAGAACAAGCCCAAGAAGGAGCTCATCTCAATGTTGCAGAAGATGGGCTACGACTCTGACCCGGTCAAGGCCTGGAAGAAGAAGCAGGTACAACTCTTGCTTATCGGATAATACCATTGCAGACGTGAACCCCTAGGCTCTGCGTTTGGGGGATATAACCAGGGCTTGAAAACAATTATTTGTAAAATGTTCCGTGCCGAACGATTCATGCAGGTCTATGTTTAAGGTTTTCGTTCTTGGAACCGGTTTGGAACAAAATAATTGTGTGTGTGTGTGTGTGGTGATGTTCAGTTTCTGTTCCTTGTAAAATTCTGTTTGTTTTCCGTTTTCGTTCTTTGAACCAGTTCGGAGCCCTGGATATAACTAATAATGTATTTACATGTGCAGGCTGTGGATGAAACAACTGAGGCTGATGGTGATGAGGAACCCAAGGACGATGAGAGCGGGCCTGACTACAATTACCTGCTCTCCATGCCAATGTGGTACCTGACCAAGGAAAAGAAAGAAGAGCTGTGCAAACAGAGAGACGCCAAGGTACCTCCAGCATTACTGGCTTCCATCCTTTGCATTCTCTCTGGCTCTACTCGTGAAGCTTGCCCTGTTTGTACCAGGGAACGAAAACGAAAAACCGGGAACTTTTAGTATTTTCTAGGGAACAGAAACGAAACCGGAAACTTTATTATTTTTTTATGTTCCGGAACAGGGACAGTTATTTAAAAATGATGGTAACCGGTTAATACCGGTTTTATTTTGTTCCTCAAAGGAGTACACTTTGGGATAACTTCATAAGTAAAACAAGAGTATTTATAAAATCTACAACGCAGCAGTGAAGTACGAATTGTTGCGAGATTCTCTGCATTGTGTTGTTGTGGGTTCGCCCCGACACGCAACGAGACATCGGCTGTAGAGCGCTACCAGCGGGCCTCTGTAGCGAGTCGCTTTGGGTTCGCCGCAACATATATTACATAGCATTAAACATCTGACAGGAACGAAATTAACCGTTCCGGGAACAATATTTTTTTGTTCTAACCGGTTCAGGAACGTTAATTTATTGGTGGAACTCATAACCGGAAATGTTATAATTCTGTTTCTGTTCGGAACGAAACGTTTGGGAAAAAATATTGGTTCAAAGCCCTGGTTTGTACTAATTGAGGATGTTCACTTAGAATGCAAACCCTATTTTGGTGATGGTTTTCACTTTGTAACTAGGTTTCCACCATTCACTGCTGTAAGTGGTATAACTAGACTGGTCTAAACAAAACTGATATGTCCACCAGTTGGCAGAGCTCGACATCGTGCGCAAAAAGATGCCCGCTGACATGTGGCGAGAGGACCTTGTGCTGTTTTCGGATGAACTCAAGGTAGGCTACATGGATCAGTGCAAACTGCCACTTTGAGTTTGCGAAGTGCATCACGTTGTGTTGTATGGGCGGGACTAAATTTGTTAGATGAGGGAGGCAGTTAGATGTGACGCCTCCCTCATGTACACAGCTCGGTGGCGCAGTGGTTGGCACTGGTGCATCACAGCTGGAAGGTCCTGGGTTCGAATCGCAACGCGACCAGTTCCTTTCTGTGTGGAGTTTACACGTTCTCCCTGTATTTGCATGGGTTTCTTCCAGGCACGCAGATTTCTCCCACCACCAAAAACATGTTCTAGTTAACCTGCTCCAGGCAGTGTCCTTGGCCAAGGCACTGGCTCAGAATCTGGAGTTGGCCCCCAGCCCACATGGCTGCCCACCGCTCCTCATGGAAGGGTTAAATGCGGAGGGAGAAATTCACTGTGTATGTGTGACTAAAGTACATTTACTTCTGTAAATCAACAGCTTTTTTTGTTCTGCAAGGACATTTTCTGTTCTACACACCTTTCTTTTGACCTTAGGGTTGCAACTTCAAATGCTTAACACGCAACGTTACTGAAAGTGACATCAACAATTAGCAATAGCCACACTTATTGTGGTTTTTGCACAAATATTTTAGTATTGATATGGAAGAGCCTACTCTTCTGATGTTGAGCAATCAATTTGCATGCTGGACTGCTCCCACTGCATTTGTATGAAAATCTTTTTTTTAAAGGGGACATATTTGAAATGGATTAGTCTAAAGCCACTCCTTCACTACAAAAACGCACAGTTTGGCGCATCTCTTACGTTTTTAGTTCAGGTAAAGATGAACATGTCTTCACTCTTAACACGGTGCCGACTTTTGAAAAACGGGTGATGCCTGCAAAGTCCTGTCTGTTTAATGTTAATGTAAGTTTAATGGTCAACTAAGGGACATCTAAATGTTTAGTTGCAGCCCTCATGATAAGGCATGTGCAGCTAACTGTTGGTCCGTGTGGCAGCGTGTGGAGGATCTGGAGCTGGCAGAAGCTTCTAACCTGCCGGTGGTGAAGGGCAAGGCAGGCCGGAAGCCCGTCAAGGCGAAGCAGGAGACCATGCCCACCCCTCAGGGGCGCCGCGTGATCCCGAGAGTCACCACAGCCATGAAGGTTGAAGTCTCCAAGAAGGTCGCCGCCAGGACCAGGGTCAAGGTGAGACCCTCGTAGCAGGGATAAAAATTAACGACGACCCCGTCGTCCCGGGGACGCAATTGCAATTTGCATTGCAATTAAGAGTCTGTACGAATATTTAATGCATGGAAAATCATGTTCAATCAGTCCACTCTACTAAACGGAACTACAAAACTGCAAGGTAGAAAAAAAAAACATTTTTATGTTGGGGCAAAACCATGTAGCTTTATTTAGAGATTTTTAACAACTTTAATGTATTCATACTTCTTGATCGATTTATCAGTAAGACAACTCAAAATGTAAATAAATGTAAAAAAAAAAAAAATGCACAAAATTCGGGACGGTTCGGGGACGATTCAAAATGTTTTTCGGGATGGTTTCGGGACGGTTGTGAAAAAAGTTAATTTTAACCCCTGCTGTCAGGTACAGGGTCTTTTTTTTCCATACATAAAAAAATGTATTTGGTAAATATGTGATTACTTTCTCAAGTTATAAGGGGATGTTATTTTATCTAATTGTCGCTGTGTTCCAAAATAAATCTTAAATATTTGATCAATCAGGGTTTTTAATTCAATTTACTTGGTAATAGATTGACGAGAATGTGTCTTTATTTGTATTTTATTACTGCAATGAATCGGTAGTAAAAGTGAAACGCTTGGAATGTGTTGCTGAGATTTGCTGTTTGTGTCAGGTTCTGGTCAACGACTTCTTCCTTGTGGCCTGTCTGGAGGACTTCATCGAGAACGCTCGACTCTTCATCTTTGAGACCTTCTGTCGTATTCACCAGTGCATCAGCATCGGGTACAGTCATGTTTTGTCTGTTTCTAGAAAGCTTTTACCCATGGAAGAGTTGTGCAGCAGTCACGAAAAAAATTAAAGCTACTGAATTAATTTCTTTTTTCTGAACCAGGCCATGCATTCATATTGTATGCATTTCATATCCACAACCTATGCTAAGTATTGTTTGAGTCAGTGGTGTTGAGGTAGAAACTTGCCTGTCCTTGCCTTCATTCCAGTTTATCGTCATATGCACTTGCATGTTGAAGTTGTTGTGCAAACTTGTGAATAGTGTAATGTTTCCTGCAGCATGCTGGCAGACAAGCTGAACATGACACCCGAGGAAGCCGAGCGCTGGATCGTTAACCTGATCCGAAACGCCCGACTAGACGCCAAGATCGACTCCAAGCTGGTCAGTTGCAGCATGTCTTCTTTATACTGGCGTCAAATCGGCAGGCACACGTTTTGTTATGTGGGATATGATTATGTCCATTACGCAGCAGCTGTTGATTTCACACACATGTATCCTGTTGTCTCGGTTTCATGTCTTGAGCATCTTGCTGCCGGTTGCACGGGTACCATACATGAGGTGCCTGGCCAATGGCAACCCCTCTAGCCCCCATGAAAGTATTGCAACTTTCAAAAGGCCATCACCTCCTAACAATTCTGCACAATTGGGCAGTCTGGTTAATCTGCATAACAGACAACTTGGTGATCTGTGAAAATGTTTCAACCTCACTTGGAGATGTCTGACGCACCCATAACTTCATTTAACCCAGTATCCACCAGTCTACAAAAAGGTGATTGGTTGGAGGGAAGATGTTAATAAACCATGGCTAAGGTCTTAGCAATTGCAACTTATTGATTACTGAAAATCCATCCAAAAAGCATCATTAAATGCTTTTTGTATTTTCAGGGTCACGTGGTGATGGGCAACAACGCAGTATCACCCTACCAGCAGGTGATTGAGAAGACCAAGAGTCTGTCGTTCCGCAGTCAGATGTTGGCCATGAACATTGAGAAGAAGCTTGCACACAGCAACCGCAACGAGGTAACTACCTGGCACTTTCTTTCACCGCAAAAAGATGGCACTGATGTTCTGTTTATTTCTAAACAAAGCTATTTTGTAACTTACATCTTTTCTTGCAATGCATAGTCCTTTACAAGGTTTCCTGGGACTTCTTCCATTCTTGTGATTTTTTTTTTTTTTTTGTGATTGACTGAAATGGCATGAAAATTCAATTTTCTTTTTCTTGCTTCCGCAGACCCCCAACTGGGCAGGCCAGGACAGCGGCTTTTAAACCAGCAACATGTTTGAGTTGTACCATCGACCTTGGATGCATTCCCCATACAGACTAGTGGTGATGGAAATGTTTGAAATAAAAGGTTTAATAGATAAGCTGCCTTCATCATTTGTTTTGACACTCCAGCACTGTGGTTGTTATTCGCTTAATTCATGGTACTCAATGAAAAGATGGGGCTAATTCAACTTCTTGGCAGCCATCTTAGATTTGGATGGATGTTAACTCAGTTCTGGCAAAGTAATTTCACACAATTTCCAGTAATAAAAATTACAACATTTATTAAAAAGATTTAAAACACTACGAAGTGGTTGAACCATGCAAGTTCGTACCTTTTGTTTTAAAGCACTACAGAAATCTACAACCCCATTGGCCCCAAGAAAAGTTAAGTATTTACATCTTTTCAAAGTCCAGTTTGTACAGCATGTGGGAAAATGACCAACCACCCTGTTCATAATTGCAACACTATAATGGCACATCAAAATGTTTCACCAAAAATATATACAAAAATGTGCCATTACCTCAAGTGGTTAAATCTTTTGACCTAGTAATAAAAGCAGGCTTTTACACATGTAAACAGGTTTTACATTTTAAAAAAAAATCCCCCAAATCCATGTCACTGAATAAAATTACAAAAATGATCTTGAGCATAGTTACAATTCTAGTCATCATTTTCCAGCAGTCCGTAATGGTAAGTCATGTATAAACATGTGTATATAATGCATCCACTAGTCTTAACATGCTGTTCTCGGACCAGGGTAGGCGCTCATGTAGGTCGAGGTTGCATTCAAATGACACACAATCGACTTTTCCCCAATCATTGTTGTAAACGGGTTTGCTCGAACCAGTAAAAACATGCTCAAACAGGCCGTTTAAATCAACTATTCCGACATGTGAAACGTTAGCTTTGTCCTCAAATCAAAGATTTGAGGAAAAATTAATACCGCCTCTCCAAGCAAAAATAGGCCCTCATTCAGCTCAGTAAATTGAAAGTGTTAAAGACGTCATGATTGGCTATTCTAAATTGTAGTGTAACATTGAGGTTAGGCATCTTTGCACAATGCATGTCCACTTCCAGAACCTATTTCCACACAAACTACATTGCATTCTGCAATCACAGCAAATTTTTCAACTGTTACTTGGTCAACAAGTTAAAAGAATGCTTTGCTGGCAAGTTGGAATTTGTAAAATAAGTGCACTAATTACTAGCAATACATTTGTGTTCATTTTCTTCCAGATTTTTTAAAACTTGATTATAGCTTTGCTCAAGGAAGCATACAAAAAAATTTAAATTGCCACCATTTTCCCCATCATCTTTGATGGGTGCGCAGAGGTGGCACTGTTTGAGAGCTTTGTTGACATCTTATGAGATTAGTTGGATTTCTAATTAAGACTAGCCTTGACATATTCAGGATGAATGCATGTGCGACCACTTCTGCTCCGTGTTGGTTTGAGTTTCCTAAGGTAGTGCGTAAGGGGCTGTTAAAGCAGGGACACTTTGTTCCGCCTTTGCGTTATTTAACATAACTCAAGGAGGCAAGCATGCTATTAAAAAGGAGTCTGATTTATAGTACATGAAGATAATTTGTTTTTTCTTTTTTTAAATGATTTCGATCCTCCAAAGTGATATTAGAATGTTCTACTGCAGCTACAGTCGTACCATATATCAAACATCTGAGTAATTTCTAGTATGACGCTTTCTTGAGTTATTCAACAAATTCAGAGGGTTAACGCAAAGGCAGAATACTGGCACCCGGCTTCTGATCCAGTCTTGTTCCAGGGAGTCAGTTCTCCTGATTTACCCCGACCAGTGTTGCTGTGTTCTGGGCAGCAGATTCTGCTGTGGTTTGATGAGAGTTGATTTGACAATCAGTTGCAGAGTTCTGATCGGGACCTTGGGAGGCTGTGGTCTTGTTAGTGAGGTTAGGACACAGTCTGTGGCTGAGTTCATCCAGTTCGGCTGGGAGAGGGATCCCAAGTTCTAAGTTGAGAGCCAACGCTTTGAAGAAGTCCTCCAGCTTCTCGAAGGGAGGCCTAAACCAGCGTACAACACAGTAAATACAGTCAAGGGGTGGCAGAGAACATCAGTGGTTCGCAAACTGGTACGCCGCGCACACACTGGTGGTACATCACAAAAATAAAAATTGTATTGAGCTGTCGGAGGCGAGGCGAGACGCGAACGCAGGTCTCCCGCGTGGTGGACCATCGCGCTACCAGCTAAGCCACTTCAGCAATGGCTATGCATGAAAGTATATACATGGGAGTCACGCTGCAGGCAGGCTGACGCACAACAGGCGATCGCAGTTTGTAGCTGATTAAAGTCACATTTATTTTCTTAAAGGTTTTAAATAAGTAAACAACTATTTACAGATTGCATTTGTTAAAATAACATTTGTTGTAAAACGTAAAAATGTATACAATTTAAAGATATATATTTATGTTGGAAATTGTTGCACTTATCAAAGAATATAATTAGTATACAATATATTTTAGTACATGCAAGGAATTGATTTATGTTCACACACCTTTGCTGATAAAATTATTTAAATGTTCTGAATCACAATTTATATAATTTGTTGGAAAATGAAATGTGTGTTTTTAAATTTGAAGAGGTGTAAGTAAAACTAGGTTTTGCTCAGTGTACTTAACCCTTTGACAATAAGCATTTGCATTGTAAAAGTGATAGATGCCAGTCAAAGGCAAAAGATGTCTCAAAATGGAAATATATATACATATACATATACATATACATATATATATACATATATACATATATATATATATATGTATATATATATATATATATATATATATATATATATATATATATATATATATATATATATATATATATATATATATATATATATATATATATATATATATATATATATATATATATATATATATATATATGTATATATATATACATACATATATATATATACGTATATATATACATACATATATATATATACATATATACATATATATATATATACATATACACATATATATATATATATATATATACACATATATATATACA
>OMKY01047403.1:0-11097 GCA_900302395.1 Bregmaceros cantori | reverse complement strand
GGGGCTAGGGTTAGGTTTGGGGCTAAAATTAGCGTTTGGTAAGGTGCTAGGGTTAGGTAAGGGGCTAAAATTAGCGTTAGGTAAGGGGCTAGGGGTAGGTAAGGGGCTAAAATTAGCGTTAGGTAAGGGGCTAGGGGTAGGTCTCTGCAGTCTTGCAATACAATACAATAAATACAATAATAAATATATAATTATATATATAAAATATATATAAATAATAAATAATAAATTACAATAGTAGTGCAGGAGATAGTATATACAATGATACTGGCCAACTGGGCACACAGATACACACACCACTAAGTGTGTTTTCGCTCCATCTTTAAATTCTGGACTTTTTCATCTTGTTTGTAGAGCTGCAACTGAATCATCGATTAATCGATGATAATCGATGATTGAATTAATCGGCAACTAATTTGATAATCGATTAATCAACAGCGATTAATCGTTTCCTTGTTTGGTCCGTTCTCCTCTCAAATGTGTTCAATATATGCTTATCAACGTTTGCAAAATCAATGCTGTTTCAGGTTAATAATCCTTCTGATTTTGTGCACTGCAGCTCTTCAGTCTGTTAAGAATAAATGCACTACAAAGCATGCCATGAACGTGTGGATAGTTGTGGGTTCGCTCCCCGACAGATTTGATTTAATCGTCAGTGAAAATGGCTAATTAATCAATTATCAAAAATAATCGTTAGTTGCATCTCTACTTGTTTGTCTCTCTCCCACAGACCACAATTTATTAACGTGCATTCCATGGACTCGAGCCAGTGTTTTTATTTGTATTTATGTTATCCTATTTTTTTCTTAATGCACTAAACAACAACGAGCAAAATGTGCACCTGTCCACCTCTTCTTTTTTAGAAGACTTAACTTTTTTGTGAATTAACGGTTGTGTTTTTTCAGGGCTCTCTCGACAAGCCAAATAGGAAGGGTGTCTGGGGTGTGGATGACGTTGAGTGCTCTCATGCGCATGCGTACCGCGCCAGCCCGGCCGTTGAGCGCAGCGCGCAGCGTCGGTGGAAGGTAAACGGATCAGGAGCTGAAAGCTGGCAGCGGTCTATGCACGCGTGGCGACGCGCGCACCTCGAATGCCGCCGGATTCCACCAAGGCCACAGTCAGTCGCGGTACAGTCGCCGACGGGCAGTCGCCGTTGGTGGTGCGCAGAGCCGTCTCCGAACCCCGGTGCGGACGGGTTGAAGGAGCTGTCCGTGGTGTTACCGCGTAAAGTTGTCGAGGTGGACAAGAGTCGGACAGGAGGGGGTGGCGGCGGGGGGCGTGTCGCGGAGATTAGCGTCCGCGGGCTGTTCCACGCGTCCCAGCGTTGCACCTGCTCTCTCAGCGCCCATGCTCTGCAGTTACACCATGCGAGGATGCGACAACAACAACGTGGGGAGGACCTCAGCATCCAGCTATAGAGTCCTCTGAAGTCGTTTTTTTATATGATTCCACCCCCACCCACCCAAGATTCTCTTTGTCCACCATCGACGCAACAACATCCGCCACAATCACACCAAGCCGCCTGCTGCGAACTCAAGAATGGATTAAAGAGTTTGACGCTCCACGGTAAGACCAGAATTGTTGCTATCCGTTATGCTTTGCGTTCAGGTAAACAGACCGATAGTGTTTCAAAACAACTTGCAGGACAAGCAGTATGGCGCAGGCTTTACTCGAATTCGCATACATACATACATAGACATTCAGAAATAACACAATGAAGGCAGAAATACGTGTGGACTTATCCACTAGATATCCACGAGACAATACAAACAACTATGTCAGTGTTCTGTTATGGCATGCCAATTGAGACGCTCACACTGCGCCCTCCTCTCTCTCTCTCTCTCTCTCTCTCTCTCTCTCTCTCTCTCTCTCTCTCTCTCTCTCTCCCTCTCTCACTCACTCACTCACTCACTCACTCACTCACTCACTCACTCACTGGTACTCAGTACTTTTGTTACTTAAGTAACTATTTTGTGGAGTACTTTTTAACTTTTACTTGAGTAACTATTTGGATGACTACTTTTTACTTTTACTTGAGTAATATTTTGCTGAGGTAACAATACTTTTGACTTAAGTATCTGCCCATATCTGCTTAGAAGAACCAAAATGGTTTCAGATGAGTCTCTTGTCGTTGTGGTTTGCTGTGAACACTTTTTTAACGAGTAACAAAAAATATCCAACCCATCATTTGACTCATCGTCGCTTCAACAATCTGCAACTAATCGACAATTTAAATAAGCGTTATTGCGTACACACAGACACAAACGTTTACCCTCACATGCACACACACACACACACGCACACAGTCACACACACACAGTCACACACAACTTCCATTTGAGAGTGATGATAAGCAATGGTGTGTAGTTTAATTGCCACGAGCAGTAATTTACTGCTGGCAATCTAGTTTTTTTTTATAGAACATTTATTCAATTCGCATTTAATGACTGGTTAAAGACCACTGGCCATCCGTCAGGAGCTCTAAGAAGGGATTACAGCCTTTCCTAATTCAGCGTTTGACTTCAAATTACTGTTTAATGAAAAACATTACAAACAACACTAAAATTAACAAACAGGACGACCGACAAGAAATTTGTGGATAGCCCCATACAATAAATGATGTTACTGGTTCTCACTCAGTCCTATGGCTGTAATAGACTATTAGGAATGAGTCATGGTTCACATGTAAATACTAAGAGGATGATGCGGAGTCTGATGAATAATATTCTGAGTCGAACAGGAAGAGATGAGAATATAGAATAGAATAGGGACATCAAGGACCATATCTAACATGAATGAAGATTGTGACATCAAACAGGACGCCGTAACCCGTAAACCTAACCCCTAATCCTAACCGTAACTGTAATAAAAAAGCGCAAAGAAGTAAGCGGCAATAGGAATCAAACCCAGGACGCTGGCTTGACGGACGAGCGTTTTCCCACTGCGCTATAGTGGCCGATGCTCAACTAGTTAGCAGAGAGTGTTAAGTCGAGTCCGCATCCTTTGGCAATGGGTGGGCCCCCCGCCCCAGAAAGCGCCCACCGGGCCCTATTCTACCAATCTTGATGGGCCAGAAATCATGAGTTCCACCGCTAATAAAGTACAAAAGATGTTTGGTATTTGAGAGCTCCAGTTTTCCTAAAAGCTGAAGAAAAAGCAAAAAAGTAAAAGTATTTGATTTGAGACCACGCAGAAAACTGGCAGCCGTCCCGAGACGGTTTCAGACACCACAGACCCTCCCCAGCACTCACACCCTCCCCAGCAGCTTCCATTAACATCCGACTACCAACTAAAGGATTCTTGCAATCAGCCCGCGAGTCAAGGTCTCACACCGTTGAGAAGAGGTTGGGAGTGGGGGTGCAGTAGGGAGCCATTTCCCACACCCCGAAATCCAAACTCCTTCACAAAACAGTATTTTGTAATTAAAACCCGTTGACAGAGCGAGGACGGATGGATATTGTATTGATTCAAATGATGCAAAGTTTTCTTTTGCAGAAAAATCTCTTGCTTCTCCTATTCACCTACTCACAGGTCTGTGAACTAAAGGATTCTTGCAATCAGCCCATGAGTCAAGGTCTCACACCATTGAGAAGATAGGAGGTTGGGAGTGGGGGTGCAGTAGGGAGCCATTTCCCACACCCAGAAATCCAAACTCCTTCACTATTTCAGCAGTGCAGACGTCCTACAGAAATCACATGCTTACTGCCAAAGACGTCAAGAGACATATGTTTAGAATGTAGAAAATCTTAATCACAATTTTTCCCAGAAGGTCAGCTGCTCTTCTTTACATTACAAGTTGTTAAAATTCTAAGACTTAATAACATATACTTTAGTATATATGAGTATTTCGCGGACCTGTACATTTACTGCAAATTTCTTAAAGGTGGTCGACACAGAAATGTTCAATGTTTTAGCTTTTTTCAGAAAGTATCAATAACAATACAATTAGTGTGGTACAATAGCTTACTGAAAGGGGAAACTGAAGACTATAACTATGATTCTACTTAGTCAATCAGTCTGTAACTAGAGGAATAGGGGACCTTTAGTCATTGTGACTCTAGGACTGGGACGGTTCACGATACGATCGTCACAATCGGGGGAAAAAAAAAAAAGAAAAAACAGAACACACCGATTCTGAGAAGAATCAGATTGGAAAGCGCTCATGTATGTCCCTCAGTGGATCTGACTAAGGTCAAATTGATTGCAATTTGAATCGCCTGAAAGCAGTACACCTGTTGGCAAGCTGACTGTGTGTACAGTACATTGCTGTCGGACTGCCAGGTGTACAGGCAATCGAGGGAGGTTGAATTGACAAAGATGGCCAGTAATGCATTACATTTACTCCGTTACAATTTTTTGTGTACTTTTTTTACTTTTGGAGTACATTTTTCACAAGTTACTTTCTATTTTTACTCAAGTAAATTTGAGGTGAATAAAACTACTTTTTACTGAGGTGTCAGCAATTCGCTCTTGTTACATTAACTTGACCTTTAGCGACACCCGTTGGGAACTGTTGGCACATATGTTGACGTCGTATCTCTCTCTCTCGGGCACTATCACTCTCTCGCGCTCTCTCTCTGTCCCTCTCGGTCTCGGGTCCTCTGTCTCTCTCTGTCCCTCTGGGGCGCTCTCTCACTCTCCCTCCCGGGCGTGCTCGCTCTCTCCTTCTTGGGCGCTCTCTCGTTTTACATATTGAAACGAGAATTTGTCCTATTTTTTTTTAACCGAAAGTTACTCAGTACTTTCGCTACTTGTAAGTGATACAGAATGTTTTCAAAATTGTTCCTACTGTGTTTGGGTTCTTTTTTTGGGAGACGACGTCTCAGCGCCTGGGCCATGTTTTTAGCAAAATGCTAAAGGCGATATGTCCTTCAGAAACAAACCGTTCTTACTTAACTACAAGGGTTTTGGTAACCAAAAACAATGGCAAATATTCCCAAATCCCATTAATAATGTGCTGATTCCTTAACTGCATGAAGTACAGCATTTTGTAATTAAAACCCATTGACAGAGCGAGGACGGATGGATATTGTATCGATTCAAATGATGCAAAGTTCCATATTTTGCAAAAAAATTGCTTGCTTCTCCGATTCACCTGCTCACAGGTCTGTATCTCTTTTCAATACACCGAATGAATTTAACTCTCTGATTTCATAATATTAATGGTGAATCATCCAAGGGGAGTGGTTAGCGATCGTGATCACATCGTATATCGCGCTATTTTGGGCCACGATGACAGCTACACACCCTAAACCAGCCCTCAAGGCTCCTCCATACTTCCAGGGTGGGGTAGGGACCAGCCCGCCGTAAAGGTGATCACGTGACCGCCGCCGCGACGGTTTGGGTAGAAAGTGGTCATAGTTCCAGATCACAGCGGTGCCCCGCCTCCCTCTGCCCCCCCGGCGGCTCCACCTACTCTCTCCGCGGCCAACTTTTCCTCAAATTCGTCCATTTTCTCTATTCTATTCTATCTCTATTGCCTCCCTCTATTCCCTCTATTCTATTATGTTCTCTGTCGCTGTCTATACACACTGTATGTTGTTGTTGTCTCGCTCTTTTTCTCTCTCCCTTGTCTCCTCTCATCTCGAGCGAGAGAGATTTGCGGGCCTGCTTGCAAAACGGGGACTGCCCACTCTCCGTCTTGACCAATCACAGCCGCGAGGTGAAGTCGGTTAGTAGAAATAAGGGCACATTGATGACGTGGTGTAGTTTTTTTAGCGCAAAAAAACGACACCACGGCGGTCTGCTCTCCACCCCACTGTGAAGTATGCAGGGGGCTTTAAGTGACTTCCGGTCTCTGTAGCCAAACGGCTGCACTTCCTGCCACAAAGTGACATGAAAAACTGGCCGAGAAGCGTCGCCGATGGCGGACCTCGCCGAGAGAGTTGATAAGGGGACACACAATACAGCGCAGCGGGTCCCCCGTCGGACGCCGTGCAAGCACACTCACAACAACGCTGCAACCAACGGTCTGAGTTTGTTCTTCTTTGCAAGTGAGTGTGAGAATCGAACATCTACTAAATTCATTGCCATGAATTATTTGAATATTGTTGGTTGGTTTATTGTTATACAGAGAGTTCTCTGTACTTCCCACCATTGCAGAATTGTATGAATATAAGAGTAAAACATAATGAAATTATTGTTGTTATTTTTTTGTTTTGTTTTTCTTTAGAAAATTGAATATTGATATTCAATTTGTTGTAGTGATGTTTTAATTGAATATTGGCAATATTGGCTCTACTAATCTTTTGTTTTGCTATTTTTTCATTAAAAATAAATATTCAGATGCAAAATATTCAGGGGCAAGAATTGAAAATCAATTTGAAATATAGTTGTCACAAGTCCAGGCTCTATTACATATCATGTAATAGATGAATGTAAATAATAAATGTAAATGTAGTTTTACGGGACTCCCGTGACGAACTCTCGAAATCTGAATAGTGTATTCTGATTATATATAGTCCCTTACTGCCCTATGTAGTAAGTATGATCTGACGAATATTTCCATGGCAGCATCGTGAGTGTGTTCAAGTGAGAAGAGAGAGAGTGAGAGCGAGAGAGTCAGAGAGGGGAGAGAGGGGGAGCGAGAGAGAGAGAGATATGTATGTTCACCTTGTTGCAAAGGCCATGTAGGAAGGGGGGCAGGTTATGAACTCCAAGTCACTAATACATGAATACACCCCCAAATATTTGAAAGAGCGAGAGAGAGAATTGAGAGTTCTGAGAGAGTAAATACAATGGCATAATGACAATGTGACAGAAATATCAGCACCAGGAATGTCAGCAGCTTATCGTCAACAAACGCTCCCCCAGAAGAGAAAAAAACAACACATACCTTCATCTTTCAACAAGTCGTCCCGGCAACCGGCGTAATCCTGTGGATTAGAGATTAACCAGTTAGGGACAATGAGGCCAATTTAACAATGGTAGTGTCATGGAGTTTAATCAACAATTGTGCTGCGTGCATGACGTCATCCCATTGCTTTCATCAAACTTTTTTGTGCCCACCGACTACGCGCTGCCATTGTTGAAAGTACCCGTATATCCGGTACCAGGAGGGATAGAGAGCTATACAGTTTATGAGAGAGAGACACCCGACACGCGACTTCTTCCAGTGGTACTGTCCGCTAGGGGCGCCAACGACAGAGTCAGAATGAATGGGATCCTATGGGAGCTGAAATAAAAAATATTAACACCAAATCTGACGCGTTTGTGAAATTATGACCCCCCTCACACAATGAACCGTTAATTATCGCGACAATATACATTAAAACATCAATTAGAAACGATCTTTAAATAGGTTAAACGGGCTGCTAAAATTGGTATATTTCTATTGTAAATCCCATAGGCTCCGTGCTTTTGGTAGCCGACTCTGTACTAAATACTGAAGAATGTCTCTCCGCTCACCACCACAATGCCCTCCTAGATTGTTTTCTGTATGTTCCCAAGGTCCGGGAGGTGGTAAAGCACGACGGCGAATGTGAACATTTAATTTAACACGTGCTTGTCAGTATAATTTATTGCTTCATATTAAAAATGAATGCATATCATTTTTGCACAAGTTTATTATGTTTGATGAACCCATCAAGATGAATTGGTCATAGGGGGTTTCCGCTTGCCGGACTATCTTAATACGTTATACAAGTACTACAATGTAATAATTACTACAAGAAGATAGAGTAGAAAAGAATCAGAATCACCTTTATTGCCATTGAAACAGAATTCTCAGACTAGGTTTTTGTCGTTTGTGGTAACAGTGGAACAAGACTCAGACCAACAAGGGAACTGTTGAGAAACTACTGCGTTTCTTTATCTCCATTAGGGGTGTCACGGTAACCGGTGTGTGCGGTAAACCACAATGAAATATTTTGACGGTGAGGTAACCGTCTGAATTTCCAAACGGTCGGTTATCGCGATCGCTTACCGCACCGTACACCGTGACACCCAGGAGCACTTTCATTACCGTGATCAATGTTTTGATAGTGACAAACAACCTGTTTTTTATTAATATTAAATATTATATATTAAAGTTAATCTCGGTCCGTTACAACGCCATGCGGGCGCCACTGTCTGTCCCTCATACTCACTCCTTCTTAATTTCAAGCATGGAGGGATTTGAAAGACACGCCCGACAAAGACATCTGTCCTATTCGCCTTTTAAACGGACAAAATCCACAGTTGCCGCATATTTTTCTCTATTATTATATTTAGTCTATTCGGCGGTCGCGAATCGCCTGTCATATCCCGTTCGCTGAACGCAGCGTTGTCCGCGGCTTTTTTCCATTCTATTTATTATGATTATCAAAAAAGTACAATTCTTACAATAGTGCCGCGGACAACGCGTCTAGAAAACAGTCCGTCTCCTCACAAGCTGAAAGTAACAACAACAGCGCGCATTGCCAGATATACGCCTTGGTGAACGGGTAATGTTGACGTATTTTTAAGCATTTTGCACAACTCTGCAGTCTGCCCGCGCACTCACACACAGAGACACACACACAGAGACACACACTCACAGTCACACACAGGCACACACATTATAGGTGGACGACTTGTCTTACACGGCAGCGAACATTTTCTTTCCCCTAAACGAATTCCTTCTGGGGGAATTTGGGGAGGAGAATATTGATGTTTTTTTTTTTCATTTATAATAGATTTGATTTTAGTATATATTTTTTACTTCCTCAAAAATGTAACTCGATGCTACTGCACCTGCTACCTGCCTGTTTGCTATGTGTCTGTACAATTTATTAATTCTAATTTAAAAAATAAAAATAATAATAATAAAACCGCAATTAAAAACCGCAATTAATCGCAAAAGGTGGAAAAACCACTATTTTTATTTTTGGGCAAAACCGTGCAGCCCTAATAAAAATAATCACATGTAACACAGTAGCAGATGAAATCAAGTAAAGATCAGCAATTCCAGTTTCAGGAAATAAAAGTCTACCATATTTTGGTTCTAACTATGTAGGTACTAACTAGTGCATCACTACGTCTCGTATGACATACTTGGCTCCTAGTTTAGTAGGGCTAGGGGTTAATCCCTAACCCCCTAGCCCTACTACTGTGACTAAACGACCTGCTCCCTGCAATGGGCACAGTCTATGCAATGAACACGGGAGTCCACATGGTGGGATATAATGCGGGTGATGGGGTTCTGCATCTGTCCCAGGCTCCAGCTGAATTGTAGAAGTCACTTTGGAGTATGGGAATAAAACTAGTGCTAGGTCAGGGCTGTTCACTTCAACTACAACACACTTCTAGTGCATCTGTTGAGGTAGGGACGAGAATCTAACTTAGCCTCAACCCTCAAGAAATGTTCAGTGCTTCTGGCAGGCCCGGATTAAGGTGGGTCTGGGCCCTTGCAATTTCCTTGCAGTAGCTCAGTCGCTTAGGCGCACATACGCAACAACTGGATTCTATTCACCGCGCTGTCATCAATGAACCAAAATGACATTGATCCAATCTGATAACTCTTAAAGAATGGTTTGAATGGACCACAAAAAGCATCTGGTCCAGTGGCCAGGCTGTCGGCAGCATGCTTAACTGGTTTAAAATCAGATTGTTAAGTATTACAACATTTTAACAAAACTGTTGAATGTTAATTATTTCAGAACATGTCTGTTGTGTTGACTGTTTTGCTATACAACGGAAACACTCAAAGTCATTCATTCGAAAATTATTGTTGTTACCAATTCACGTCAGGAAATCTGAAAGTCAAACATCGAATCACGTGGCAAATTATGCTTGCTGCATTGATTATTTCCCCATAGGCTGATGACACATTATATAACATAAGAGTTATTAGTGTGAATCCACAGTAAGCGGAGAAGGTGAAACATGATAGAGACAAGAGAGTAGGGCTGAGCGATATGGTCAAAAATAAAATCCTCAATTTTTTTCCCCCCCAAAAAATCGATTTTAAATCATTTCTTTTGCACCCCACACGTTGTACCACGAACAGAATTGCAGTTAAGTGCTCCTGCAATTTAAAGTTCAACTAAATATGTAAACAAACACAATGAAAATAAAAATAACTCGGCCTTTGCAGTGTCCAGTCGTCCTACTGCTTGAAGGTGTACCCCCGAAAAAAAAAATCGTCAAAATCTGTGAACCAGGTCAAACGTTATGGACCAAACAAAAATGTGTTCATCTTGAATTGAGCCCTCTTGAAAGTGTCGGCCTCCAAAATCGAATTGGCGGCGCATGCGGCTGACGGAGGACAAGCAAAAGATTAAATTGATGTAAAAAACGAAAATCAATTTCAGTTTTCAAAATAAATTCATAATTTTTAATCGATTAATCACCTATTTCTGGAAGAGAGTATCGACACACTGGACCATGTCTTCTAAGTGCCGTTAACGAGATATCTGTTTAAAGCATGCATCTCAGCCGATAGAGATAACACCCTCAGACCTCATAACTAGGGATGGGGATCTCGACACCCGCCGCTCGACACCGCCTCGAACAAACGAAACAATAAGTATCGCGAGATTTGGTGTCGAGCGCCGCAGGTCACGTGGGCAGGTGTCGAAAGGTGTCAGTTTGAGCGGAGGCGTGTCGAAGATGGACGAGGCGTGTCGGTCGGAACAGTTATCATCAGTGTCTCGCGTTCTCCCTCTTTTCTGGGTCTACTTTGTGTATGCATTAGGGGTGTCACGGTATGAAATTTTACAGTCACGGTTATCGTGACCAAAATTACCGCGGTAACCGGTATTATCGGGGTATTAAAAAAAAAAAAAATCACGCTTCTAGCCCGGCGAACCAGAACCAACGCATCGTCCACGCATCGCACATCTAGCGCATCGTCCACGCATCGGCAACACGACGTTGCTTCACCCTTTTAGTGTAAAAAATAAAGACAGAGAGAAAAAACTCATTAAGTAACCAATAAACAATTATCAAGTTTATCTATGTAATGTCTTGCTAGAATTTATTTCCTTATAGTTAAAATTTTGCTGCAGGTAAACTGTGCCTTGTAAATTGTAACTTTGAGTTATTAAATTTAACTAGACCTAATGCATTTTATTATTATTATTTGTATATGATTATACAAGTAATAATGGCAGAATTCATTGTAATAACTTTAAAACT
>OMKY01047398.1:0-11354 GCA_900302395.1 Bregmaceros cantori | reverse complement strand
ATGAATGCTTAACTTTAATGGGTGAATGAAACCATTTCTGGTGGGAGACGTCTACTTTATCCTTCCATGATGCAGGGAGGTGCTCAGTTATTCATTCAGAAGCACACAATACATAGGACCTGGGTAAGTATTCTATATATGTGTTGATTCTCTGCCAATGGCACTTCATAACTGCTTTTCTTTCCTTTATGTTGACCTTGTCCATTACATGTTGATCTTGAGAGAGTTGTTTCATGCCCAACTAAAATTCCATGTGTGCAATGCTGTGAGAATTAAAAATGAATCTTGAATCTATATCTTCAGTTAATAGATCTTTTTTCTTCCTCCATCTCTATGTACATTTAATATGAGCTCAGGTCCAGTCATTGTTAGCGATGACATGTGGAGTAGGGGGCGGAGGCAGTAAAATATTCACCACGGTGAGTGGGGGGGATCAGGAGAGCTACGACCTGGCCTGCGCTGGCAGAGCTGAATACTGCCTTCACTGGAATTAGACCTTACACCCACTCAGACAGAAATATATATTAGGATCGTACCACAATAGAATAAAAAAAGACAGAAACCTACATTTTTAATTTTTTTTCATTTTTTGTAGGTTTTTTTTTTTTTTGACACAATCGCCGTTTTTCATTCTTCATAGATGAGTTTGGCGGGTATTTCCAGTTACATTTGTACTCACGTTGACTTTTAGTTTGCCGTATCTTTGGCTAGTTCTCAACATGTCTACTCAGAGGGAGCATACACCTACCCCTTCATTTAAAAAATATGGTGGTAACTTGCGGTGTGCTATTCCACACCCAAATGCTCTCGTGCAGATCTGTGACCCACAAATGCATATTTTAATAATCAGTGCAACCCGTTACGTTTTCTCATTCTTTTTGCAATTACGAGTAGAAACAGCCAGCCTATTGGTCCAGAAGAACATGTGACCACTCGGTGAGTAACTTCAAGTAGTATTTTGTCTGTATTTCATCAATATTTATGTAAAATGTTGAACTAAGCAAGGAGTGAAGTGTAACTGGTCACAGAGCGACATCTAGTGGTCGGATTTTGAACTGGTGTTTTTTGTGTTTTTTGTGAGCCACCGCAGTCCACTACGACGAGATTAAACTCAACGTAATGGACCGCAAACTCATATAGACACTGGAAGTGCGTTGCAGAATGGCCGGACAAAATGCAGCCTCCTGTATTTTGTGGGTAAACTTGTCTATTGAGAGACAGTTAATGATTGGATTAGCTGGGAGACTGTGATGAAGAGACATTGCAGAAAATCTGGGGAGGGAACCCACAGCACTGCTCGACCTATGGTCTAGGGGGAGGTGAGGGCTAGCTCCAAAACCACCTTATGACTTCCGTCACGTCACTGTGTTCTTGTTTGATGGTGGTAACTTGTGCTGTGCTATTCCACACCCAAATGCTCTTGTGCGAATCTGTGCCCCACAAACGCATGATTCAATAATTGCAAAACAGTGAGCGAAGCAGAGTGGATAAAGGGTCACAGAGAGAGCTGTAGTAAACGGATTTTGAACCGGTGTGTGTTCTGTGTGACAAATACAGCCACATGGGTCCACTACGGTGACTTTAAACAGGCTGCTATACAGACACTGGAAGTGCTGTTAGAAGCGGTGGGACAAACAGGCCCCTTTTTTTAGGGCGTAAACTGTTTCATACCGTGCTGTTTACTAATCAATAATTAAAAGTAAGACTCCATGCAAGTGACTTTATTAGATTTCAGGACCCTGGACAGAGACCTGCGACGTAATTGTCACATTGGGCTGTGGCTCCCACCTTGCAATAATCTCTCTCTCTCTCTCTCTCTCTCTCTCTCTCTCTCTAGAAACAAACCCTAATTTATACATATACACTCACACGGAGGGCGATAGAGAGGGAGAATGCCATTACTATGTGGAACACACATAATTATCCACTACTATGTGGATAATGAAATGAATAATTTAAAACAATCAAACATATTCAAATATGTATTCAAGATGACATCTGAGTTCACCCGCGAAATACAGTGGGCTGGCATTTTGTCCTGTCACTCTGCAACGCACTTCCGGTGACTGTATGAGTACTATTTAATCTCGTTGTAGTGGACCGCGGTGGCTCACAAAAAACACACAAAATGCACACCAGTTCAAAATCCGACCCCTAGATGTCGGTCTGTGATCAGTTACACATCACTCCCCTTGCATCATTCACCATTTTGTATAAATATTGATGAAATACAGTCAAAATCCCACTTAAACTCACAGAGTTGTCACATGTTCCTCTGGACCAATAGGCTGGCTGCTTCTACTAGTAGTTCCAAAAGGAATGAGAAAATTGAACGGACACCCCTACAAAATGGCGTGTGGCCCATATAGTGCACTTTAAGGGGCACGGGGAGTGATTTCAGACACAGCCATTGATTTTATCTTTTTTGGCACAATTGCACAGCCCTAGTACAGTGGGATGCATTTTAGACTTCCGATGGTGGACATATACACCACGGAACAGCTGACATTGCCGACTGCGTTCATTCATTTTTCATGTCAAGACATGCGTCTTGGACACAGGCACATGCTTAATTCACCATCTCATCCACATGTACATTATGTTGGAAATCAATCATTTAAACACATTAATTATCCAGTCAAACATGTCTGTGAGTTCCTCTGCTGTGCTTGTCTGCATGTGTGATATCGGGGCAGTGAGAACTTGATATTAAAAATGGAATTGTGCTTCATAAATTGAAGTCACATGTGCAGCCATTGGAGAAAACACAAATAAATCTGAATTCTATGGGGTGGGCTAGATTTCCAGTGTTATTATATCCCCAAAACGCTGTAATAGAAATGACTAAGTACATTTGTGTTCTTAATTATGGTGACAGACATTATCCATTCCATAATTTGGCTTGAAGTCTCAACATGAGTACTAGATACCGATGATCATCTGATATCACTGTTGTGCAGAGAAGGGCAGTAATGCATTACATTTTCTCCTTTGCATTTTTTGTCTACTTTTTTTACTTTTTGAGTACATTTTACTTTCTACTTTTACTTGAGTAAATTTGAGGTGAATAAAACTACTTTTCACTGAAATGTCAGCAATTCGCTACACGTTACATTAACTTGGCCTTTAGCAACGCCTGTTGTGAACTGTTGGCATATGACATGGTAGGACTACATGTATAGCGTGAATGAGTCAGTAGGGGACGGTACTCGGTAATGCACCGAGTACAGTAGCAGTTAATAAGTTGTTTTCCTTTAGTCTCTGGGTGTGCCCCTCAAAAAAACATCACCTGTAAAATGTTCAGGCAAATGTTGACGTCATATTTTTCTCTCCCTCTCTCACTCGCTCATTCTCTGTCTTTCTCTCTCTCTCTTCTTGGTCTCTCTCTCTCTTTCTTGGTCTCTCTCTCTCTCTCGAGCGCTCTCCCTCTCGGTCTCTCTCTCTTTCTCGGGCGCTCTCGGTAATAAGATGCGAATACACTGGCCGTCTCGGACGCACTACTTGTTGCGAAGGATTCCATAATGCAAAACACACTGCAAAACAAAACAGAGGTAGGCTAACTTTATTGTGTAAGTATCTCCTATCTTGTTGTACCGACGGATCAGCCGAGCCGACGCACCACAAGCCTTCCAGAGTTATGTCTGTGCAGAGCGCAGTATCGGATACTGTACTGTACAAACTTGCACCATACTGTAATCAGAGATGGCAAGTAATTCTTAAGTACTGTACTTACTTTTCATGTATCTGTACTTTTAGAAGTACTTTTTTCTTTGAGTACTTTTTACTTCTAATCAGAAGATTTTAACAAAAATATCAGTACTTCTACTCCTTATTTTTCCCAAAACAGGGTCGCTACTTTGTTTTTCTTTTTTTCTGCAATGACATGGTAGGACTACATGTTAATAAGTTGTTTTCCTTTAGTCTCTGGCTGTGCCCCTCAAAAAAACATCACCTGTAAAATGTTCAGGCAAATGTTTTGTACTTTATACTTCCAAAAATATATTTGAGTACATTTTAGAGCATGCACTTTTTACTTTGAAAACTACTTTTTGAGTACATTTCTCAGCCTGTACTTTTTACTTTAAATCCTGGTACTTTTGCCATCTCTGACTGTAATACAATTCAGTAAATGCAGAAGCTATCTGTTTCATTTCATTTTTCTCATTGAAAAAAACATACAAATGTGTAATATGTTTGTGTGTGTGTGTGTGTGTGTGTGTGTGTGTGTGTGTGTATATATATATATATATATATATATATATATATATATATATATATATATATAGGTGCGGTTCAAATGAAAATGCAAATGTCCTATTTCAACAATTTCTAGCATGTTGCACTCTTGAGTTACCCTTGTCTCCAGATCCCATAAAAGGATTGATGGAATTGTCACATAGGTGTTGCCACAGACTCCTTACCTCATTGGCCACCCACCGCTTCCAGCAAAAAGGTTTTTTTTGCTTTGCTCCTGGCGGCTCCACCGCTCGGCGCTCTCAAGCGAGAGGCGCGTTTGCCGCTTCAGTGAGACCCACGCAACATAACCACAGGGGATTCTCCAGGCAGCAAGCCAAGCTGCACCACACTCCCGTACCCATCCCAAAACCTCCCCGACCTTCACTGTTAGAAAAGTACTAGTTCCACTCACTCACTGGCACGTGTCATTACATTGTATGCAGAGATGGGCAGAGTAGCCATAACATTTACTCAAGTAAAAGTAGTGTTACCTCAGCAAAATATTGCTCAAGTAAAAGTAAAAAGTAGTCATCCAAATAGTTACTCACGTAAAAGTAAAAAAGTACTCCACCAAAAAGTTACTTAAGTAGCGAATGTACCTTCATTAAAAATATAATAATAAATTAGGACAAATGCTCTTTTCCAAATGTAATTGAATGCCCCTTGTGTGTGTGTGTGAGAGAGAGAGAGACAGAGACAGAGAGAGAGAGGCAGAGAGAGAAACAGACCAAGAGAGAGAGAGCGAGAGAGAAAGCGGCGAGTGAGAGTTATGACGCCATCATTTGTGCCAACAGTTCCCAGCGGGTGTCGCAAAAGGCCAAGTTATTGTAACGAGTAGCGAATTTCTGACATCTCAGTAAAAAGTTGTTTTTTTTCACCTCCTATTTAGTCAAGTAAAAGTAGAAGGTAACTGGTGAAAAATGTACTCCAAAAGTAAAAAAGTGCACACAAAAATTGTAGCGGTGTAAATGTAATGCGTTACTGCCCATATTTGATTGTATGTGCAAATAAAGCCATATTTATTAGACTATGAAATTGACTCTTCGATTCAGACCGCACAGTCCGGAGGTTGCTAGAACAGAGAAATTAAGATGTCTCAATGGAAGAGTTGGTCAACGTTCATACATTCACACTCATACAGCATCGTAATCTTGCACCTTGCAAACTAAAACAGAGCAAAAATAATCAGAGATGGCAAGTAACGAAGTACAAATACTTGAGTAGTGTACTTAAGTAGAATTTAGTATCTGTACTTTCAGAGGTACTTTTCACTTCTACTCAGTAGATTTTTAACAAAAATATTAGTACTACTAAGTCACAGGCTGTGACTACATTGAATTGAATACAGACTGTTGATTTTAAAAGGGAAAGAGGGAGTAGATGTTGTGATAGAATGCTATAGAAACGGGCAAACTCCCTTCAATGGCGGAAGTGACACAGGGGATGTTTACAGCGCATGGAGTCTCTGAGACTGTCAGCCCCCTGGCTGTCAAGTTATCAAATGCTTTTTGATGAGAGAGAGAGAGCACGCGCGAGAGAGAGAGCACGAGAGAGAGAGAGCGCAAGAGAGCGTGCGCAAGAGAGAGAGAGCGCAAGGGAGAGAGAAAGAGAGAGAGCGAGAGAGTGACAGAGAGAGAGGAGAGAGAGTGAGAGCATGAGAGCGAGAGAGAGAGTGAGAGCGCGAAGGAGAGAGAGAGAGAGAGAACACGAGAGAGAGCTAGAGAGAGTGACAGCGCAAGGGAGAGAGAGAGAGAGAGAAAGAGTGCGAGAGAGAGAGAGAGGGGAGGGAGAGAGAGAGAGAGAAGGAAAATGGTGGAGGGGGAAAAAAAGAAATTAAGGAAGTCGCAGGGGAGGGAATTTGCAGCGCGGTAGTGGGCCGGCAAGGCAAATAGGAGCGAAGTGAGAGACTAATCTGGGTGAGTGAAGTGTCATTTGCACAAGATGAGATGCGCAACTCCCCATTGCCGGTGGCGGGTATGTAAGAAGAAGGAATAGAAAAAAACACATAATTTACTCTGTCAAATACTGCCAACCGCTTCTACTTGGTAGAGGGGTGGGGGTTGCAGAGGGGGGACAGTGTGTAGAAAACTAGTCCCACAACTTACTGCTAGAGGGCGCAGTACAAAATAAACTGCATAATTATTGCCGACAGTGTGATTAACAAGACCTATTTGGAAACACAGCCAGATACAGAGGCTGTGTCCGAAATCGGTTCCTATCCCCTACTACCTACCCCCCATATAGTGCACTCACTTATAGTGTACTCAATTTTCTGAGATTTCTGACCCTAGAGTCAGCGTCGTTGAAAATTATTATAAAATATAATAATAAAAATATAATTATGAATTTCAACAATCATCACAACTATTTGCCGCAGTCGGTCGCTCTTTACTCCCACCACGCCATTTTTTAAAAAGTTTAGGTCATTTTTAAAAAGCAATGCATTATGGGTTATATTGCTTTGTCTAGCCTAGATCCGATGCTCACTACTTTTTCCGGTGCATTGTGGGATAGTTTCTGTGCACTATATAGGGTAAATGGAGAATTCGGACATTCCTACTAAATGGCGTGCGCCCCATATAGTGCACTATATGGGGGATAGGGAGTGATTTCGGACACAGCCATAGACAGACATTACATTTTCTCACCCGTGTCTGTGTGGGTTTCCTCCGGACACTCCACCACCAAGGGGCTAGTTCTAAAAGAGGTGAAGAGACCTGTGGGCAAGGCTGTCAATGAGGGGATGCAAACTTGTGACTCTCCGCACCATTTCAGCTGCTTTGCAGCGCTCTGCCTCACTGAGCCACTGCACCCCCTGGCCACTTTTAATGCTGCTAATGTCCCTCATCCAAATACATAGTGTCATAATATACTGAGTGTCATACATCCAAAACAAGGGCTATGGTAACTTTATTTGTTAAGCGTGTTTAACATCCACAAAGGACCAAAGTGCTGTACAATAAATTAAAGTACTAACTCCGCTTTGTTATGCCTTATAAATTCTACCCACTCCTAAAACCATGTACTGCTCTGCTTTGCTACCCACCACCTTCCCTTGCTCCACCTAACCAAGATGGAAAAAGTGTTGTGTATGATGTGACATGTTCTCTTGTCACGTCGCTTGGCTCTGTTCATGAGGGCTTAGCTATCTCAACCTGCGTGCTGGGGTGAGAATCCCCTAAACTACTGCTGCCTTCTCTCCCTGCTTGCTGTGGGTGAAAATTCTCTACACTGCTACTGCTCTCTAAATTAGTGGTTTTCCATGGTAGTCATGGGATTCATGGAATTTCCATGGTATTCATGGAATGTGACAGGTGACAAGACTGAGTGTTATTATCAGAGATTTCAAAAGTACTTGGATTTCTTACTTGAGTAAGTGTAAAATACATTTGTAAAAAAACAACTCTAGGAAGACTACTTGAATACAGATCCAAATATCTACTCAAGTAAAGTAAAAAGTACAGGCTGAGAAATGGACTAAAAAATATATTTTTAAAAGTAAAAAGTACATGCACTAAAATGTACTCAAAAGTATTTTTCAAAGTATAAAGTACAAAGTACAAAACATTTGCCCTGGTTATATTTTTTGAGCGGCATACCCACAGACTAAATGAAAACAACTTATTAACTACTACTGTACTCGGTGCATTACTGAGTACCGCCCCCTACTGACTCATTCACGCTATACATGTAGACCTACCATGTCGTTGTAGAAAAAAAAGAAAAAAAAAAGTAACGAACCTGTTTGCGGAAAAGTAAGGAGTAGAAGTACTGATACCTTTGTTAAAAATCTACTAAGTAGAAGTAAAAAGTACTCACAGAAAAAAGTACTTCTAAAAGTACAGATACATGAAAATTCTACTTAAGTGCAGAACTTAAGTGTTTTGAACTTTGTTACTTGCCATCTCTAGTAATTATATACTGGATGTAACCGATGTAACCCAATATAATGGTTTTGTTTAACTATAAAGTGGACGCTGGATTTTCTTTGAGCTAATGCAAGTAACCCGGGTTACACGGGTAGGTAACGTTAATCTGATTACTTTGTAACACGCTACTGACAACACTGCTGGTCTCACACCAATGTGGAAGTCTTCATGCCGCAGCGGCCATTATATTACAATATGAATGACATCATCATTAGCAGCGCTCCAGGAACTGGAGCCAGCCGTCCAGATGGCTGCGGTTAATAAAATAAACACGACCACTCCAAATGCAATAAATACAACGAGGAGGACAATATTTTATCTAATCCTCTTTAAGATTCTCAACATGAATAAAGTGAAGGCCAACTAGCAAATAAAGATGGTCTATGTGTGTTCATACACAGACACCAGCTTATTTATGGATACATATAGAAGAGGATTACAAACACACATTCAGGGATATGATAAACCCTCTCATTGCCAACAACTTCTGTTCAACCAAAGCCATGCTTAGACCCAGAGATGGCAAGTAACGAAGTAGAAATACTTAAGTACTGTACTTAAGTAATATTTTCAAGTGTCTGCACTTTTAGAAGTACATTTTTCTGTGATTACCTTTTACTTGTACTGAGTAAGTAAACAAAAATATCTGTACTTCTTCTCCTTACTTTGACCAAAATAGGCTTGTTACATTTTATTTCTTTTGCGCCATGACGGGGTAGGATAAGATGTATAATATGAGTCAGTAGGGCCGCTGATGCACCGAGTACAGTCCCAGTTAGTAAGTTAATAAGTGGTTTTCATTTAGTCCCGATATATAAGTTAAATTAGTTTTAGTAAATCGTTTTTAGTACATTTCTCAGCCTGTACTCTATACTTTACTTGAGTAGATATTTGGATCAGTACTTTGTAGTCTTACTCGAGCTGTTTTTTTTACTAATGTATTTTACTCTTACTCAATAAAGAAATCTGGGTACTTTTGCCATATCTGCTTACACCCAAACGCTTCAAAAACTCTTTGCCGAATAGAAAATGTTAAAAAGTCATATAAAAACACAAACTTCCTATTTTTCATAATACAAACTAGCCTGCCGTGCCAGAACCAACACATCGTCCACGCATCACACAATGCTTGCATTGGGTCTGGTAAAACCAGGGTCGGAAATGTAAAAAAACCTGTGTCAATCAAATTGTGTTATCGAGTCACAGCGCAGTAGGTGGGACAAGTGGTGAGGAGCAGGGCTTAAAATGAACGGCGACCCGTCGCCCCGGGGACGCAATTAATTAACATGGGGACGAACATTTTTTGGCCTCGGGACACCCCCAGGGACAATGAAAAAAAAATTCACTTGGCTTGCCCAGCAGCCAGCGCAGGGCGCGCAAGCACAGTGCAGGCCAAATAGTTATTTATTTTTTAAATAACTATTTTCTTGTTATGTATATTTAAAATATGAGTTAAATCGACTTGATTTTTTCTATTTGAAAGTAATCCAAAAGTAATCCGTTACGTTACTTTTAAAATTGCGACTGTAACGGATTACTAAAATGTTCACCCCTATTGCCGTTACCAAGTACTACCGTTTTCGTTTTTTTTACTCTAATAGTCAATTAATTCTCATATTTATTGTAAATGTATTTACATTCTCAGATTGTTATTAAAACATATGCATTGCAATTAAGAGTCTGTACGATTATTTAATGCATGGAAAATCATGTTTAATCAGTCCACTCTACTAAACGCAACTACAAAACCGCAAGTTAGAAAAAAAACATTTTTATGTTTTGGCAAAACCATGCGGGATTGGTTTCAGGACGGTTGTGAAAAAAGTTAATTTTAACCCCTGGTGTGGAGGCGTGACAACCAAACTCTGTGTAACCAGGCCTGGACCGGCCCCCATGATTAGCTCAACAACGGTTCGTAGGAAGTGTTTTTCCTTTGTCTATTTTTATCCCCTTTCACCATTGCTTACAGCTAACTCAGATTAACCTGCCCCCCACCCACCTGCCATGTTGGAATACAGGTGTGAATGCTGTCACAAACATGAAGCATGCAGCAGACAGGGTGCTGTACATCATTAAGGCAGGTGACGGTGAGAAACAACACTGTCTGGTGAGCATTGGATAACCTTTGTAATGAGATCGACTGGAGAAGACTGACAGGACTTATTATAAATGTGCACACACACACACAAAAGGACACACACACACACACAAAAGGACACACACATGCACACACACGCTGGCTTCTGGACCTTACGGGGGTATAGGCTTGTTTACAATACAAATACTTGCAGAAATGTTTTCGCACAGACGTGTCTTTCAGAAGTGCAGCGTGTGGGTTCTGGCACCCTGCCTCCATTTCATAAAATTAAATCCCTAAATCCTTGAAATGGCCCTAACCCTTACCTCTAACCCTAAATCGTAGACGTGGGTCCTAGCCCCCCTAAATCCTAGTAGCGGGTCCTAGGCCCCCTAAATCCTAGAAGTGGGTCCTAGGCCCCCTAAATCCTAGAAGTAGGTCCTAGGCCCCTAAATCCTAGAAGCGGGTCCTAGGCCCCTAAACCCTAGCAGTAGATCCTAGGCCCCCTAAATCCTAGAAGCGGATCCTAGGCCTCCTAAATCCTAGAAGCAGGTCCTAGCCCCCCTAAATCCTACAGGTGGGTCCTAGGCCCCCTAAATCCTAGTAGTGGGTCCTAGGCCCCCTAAATCCTAGAAGAGGGCCTGCTTGCAGACCAAGGAGCATGTTTCTCTGGTTTGGCGCTGGCCATGGTGCTGACTCTGAACACTGATCATTTTGGAGATTAGAGCCCTGCGCGGGACTGATTTTCCTGTCCCGCGCCCGCCCGCTCCCGCAGTGTTCAGTCCCGCGCCGGCCCGCGTCCCGCAAAAAAATTGTAATTTTAGTCCCGCTCCCGTCCGCAACTAAAATAGTTTGTCCCGCGCCCACCCGCAAATCCCGCAGGATTCTGAGTTCCGAGTCGGAACGGGGTCGGCTTTGGGCAATAGGCGAACGTCGGAACTTCCGTTAATACACCACTCTTTAGACCAGCATTTACTTCTGAAGTATGGTATATTTTTCCACTAGATGAGCTCTGCTGAGTCTCTTGAGTCATGATCGGGAGAGCAGAGCCGAACACGGAAGAGCAGAACGGAATCTGACTTTTTTTTTTCCGCAACTTTATTTAAAATGTA
>OMKY01047373.1:0-16736 GCA_900302395.1 Bregmaceros cantori | reverse complement strand
GGGCAGGTTTTTAGCCACGATGGTTTGTCCTCTCAAATTGAAAAACTTTATCCAGATCCGTGCCCAACTTTTTCAGTTATCCTGGCGACAAACCAATGCGACCAAAAATATAACCTGAATCGATCCAATTTACTATAAAACATGATAAACATTTGAACCATAAAGGCATGCTGCACCAGTTAAGAGGAATGTCTTCCTTCGGACAATACATTTCTGTGTCGCTGTGAATATTTTCTAAAGTTAAAATATCTAACCGATTAATCAAATAATTGTTTAAGTAATGGGCAACTAATGGACTACTGTATTAAAATAATTGTTAGTTACTGCCCTACAAACAACCAGACAGAAATTGATGCAACAACAACTTAAGCACAACAACAAAAAAAACAAGAGGATGACACAACAAATTAGCGTTCCTAGGACACGGGGCGAGAAAACACCAACTCAGGCAAATAAGTGTAGCAACAAACAAGGAGGCCCAGAAAAGAGAAACCGCAACGTCATGTTCACAGAGTCATATCGAGAGGAACATCCTCCACAGGAGGCCATCTTAACTCATGCTAGGGTCTGATAAGACATGTTCCCACCCACCCTGCTGTATAGTGGGCACTGCACTGGAGCGCTAGCGCTGAAACTAACGACTATTTTAATAGTCGATTAGTTGCAGATCTTCAAAACGATTAGTTGACTTATCGGTCGGATGTTTTTTCTTTCAAAAAAAAAAAAAAATACAGTGAGTAGGGCTGCAACGATTAGCTGATTAGTCTATGTCTATTGTCTAATCGATTATAGAATGAATCGGCAACGACTGTAATAAACGCAAAGTAATTGACTCATTGTCATTTCACCAGTTATGCAAATCTGATATTAATACAACATATTTGAAAAAATGAAATATTAAATGGTCATAACTGATGGAAAAAAAGAAGAAAAACATCAGATAAGAAAAGTTTGTCTCAGAGAAAGTAACTTGTACATTTGTTGGTTGAGAAGTTTTACTAGATTTGAAGTTAACAAGATTAATCTCTTGCAATTGTTGGTCAGCGTTAACATTTCGAGGATTTCCTAAAACAAAAAAACGTCCAACCGATTGACTAATCTTTTAAATAATCAGCAACTAATCAATTATTAAAAAAATAGTTCACCCCAACGGTGAGCAACAATTACAAGATGTGTGGTTGTTCTTAAACAACAAAATAGGTCATTACAAGGTCATTACAATCAATTCATAGCATAATATTGTCTTCATAGTCATGTCTTTTTAAATCATTAATGTCAATTTAATAGTTTGTAAAGAAATTATGAATTAATATGACATGTCTGTGGCTCAATAGGGCACATAAGCAGCAGAAAACTGCAAAAAGATATTCCTTGGCGATTATCGATTATGAAATTCGTTGACAATTAATTTTATAATCGATTAGTCACCGATTAATCACCTGCTCAATGAGTCTAGACAGCTTTTAATAGCCAAATAAGCCCCAGATATTCTTAGGGAGCAACAATTCATCTTGTCAGCTCAAAATATCATAACATGTACATATTCTCGACTATGGCTCATATAGACATTTCACTTTTGACCACATTTGCCAGTAAAATGACTATGCCTCCATTCTAATACTTTATGGTTCCATTCCAATAATAATACCTTTGTACACATACTTAACCAAATATTCAAGTAATAACACAAGATATTTGGTCTTCACAACGGACTGCAGTAACTGAACACTACAATGGATCAGCATTACTGTGGCAGTGAATCAGTTAACAAACTCAACAATGGACGTTGCATTCGAGTTTCCGGGAGGATTCGACACGGTTGTAAAAACAGTGGTTGGTAAGCAATGTGTTGCTAGTATAATATACAGCAGATTGCGCGCAGCGCTAGTTTGTCCCCCCAGTCATATTTTTGTTGCGCCACGAGCAGAAGGTGTCCCAAGATCCCTAGCCATATTAAGTAAAGTGTGCAAAGTGTAAATAGGTTTCTCACTAATGTAGCAAGTTGAGAAATGTGAAACCCGGCTCACATATGGCCAACCTCAAGATGCATGTCAACGGTAGGTGTAAACACTGGGAACTCCCAATGGGTTGTTGACACATTCCTGCTTATGTAGCAGTTTGGCGCAAGGCCACTGTTTGATTTGTTGCGCATCATAGTGGCTCGCGCGGGACCCCGCAGTGTAGCGAGGGTGTGATGCCAGTGGTGGCTATTTTTATATTATTAATGTTAGTACGGTCGGAATGCGACGCACTGTCCAGATTGCATATTTGACTAAGACGACTTGCAGTTAGAAAGGCAGCATTGTCGAATTGGCAATTGCAACTAGAAGCACTTACAGATTGCAAACCTGCGCCGTAGTGGTACAAAAAAAAAATTGTACTTTTAGTTGTACTTTTAGTGCTAGCAGTGTGTGCTAGCAGTATGTGTGGCAACCCATTATCAATGCAAGTGCTCGTAAAGTAGCGTGATTGCGATTGACACAACTGGCGAACATGAACTTCTTCACTGAACATACCAGTGGCAGAAGAAGGGGGGGTGAATGAAAACACACTATACAGCACTGTTTGATTTGCGCTGAATGGATAAGAGAAGGAAACTCTGGGGCTGCACGGCAGTATAGTCGTACGCAAATACAAACTGTTACGCTCAGAGATAGAAATAGAGATGTATTTGTCATACCACCACAAGTGTCATAACGCTAAACATTAAAAACCTGCATAAAAGTCAGGCAAAATATTGATGATATGATATAGAAAATTGGATATTTTAAACAATTAAATTATATATCAGTGAAAGTATAAGGGGCACAGTTTGCACATAAAAAAAAAAATTATATTATATTATTATTATTCTTTTTTTGAGTGATGACATGTTTTGTTTTTGAAATCGTTTATTTTTTAGTTTTCTTTTACGAAAAACTCTGAATTAAATCTAAAATGGAGTTGTTTTTTTTCTGGCATCAGTGTTGCCCATCTTTATTGGATAGTGTTAAAGAAGGAAAACTGGGTTTGAAGAGATCTACGGTAGACAGTAGACACAGCTCCATTAACATGAATGGAGCGGTGCCCTAATGCTTAGGTGCGGTGTCCATAACCCCCCAGAGGACACCCTGGATTTTATTTTTAAACAAATTGTACAGCCCTAAACAACATGAACACTAACAATCTCTGGGGTGAATAAAGTTCAATGTGTGTTAGTTTGGGCCAAGTGAGTGGAATGGTTATCACAGCTGTTTTTAGGTGTGGGGAAGTTTGTGGCTGTACGGGCCTTGCTGCGCCTCTGTTCGGAGAACAGAGAGAGTGGGATGAACTATTTGTAAACTCAGTGGATCTGTGATGTCACCATAAGGATATTTGCTGCACCATAGACGCATTATAAACAGGACATTTATTGTTTATAAATGCAATGTCTTTGTTACTTCCTGGACACTGTGGTGCTAAGGATCCTGGGAGAGCAAAAGCATAATAAATACAGCGCTGAAACATTGGTTTATATTGACTGGAACTAATGGGTTTCTTCTTAATTTAGCTAATTGCATTTAGTTGTTTTTTTTTCTAAACACATCCGTTTAAGTCGGTGGCCACGTCGACTGACTGCGGGAGCCACTGAGTGTTCTACCATTTGCTAACTGAAAGTAATAACATCAAATTGCGTCTGGATTGAAGATGGAATATGACCCGACCCACGTCACACTTGCAAAGATGACACCGTCCTTGGCAGAAGACGCTAGGCTTTAAAAAAAAAGGAGACTATGTCAATATCTATATCCAGTCCATGGTCTAATGTTCACTTACACTCACTCAAGCAACGAACTACACATACTTAAGTACTGTACTTTTTTTACACATACTTAAGTACTGTACTTTTTTTACACATACTTAAGTACTGTACTTTTTTTAAAAGTTATTTTTTCCGGCGTTAGCGCCGTTTTTTCCATCTTTATTGGATAGGATTAGTCGGAAACTGGGTTGAAGAGATCAGGGGTAGACATTGCAGACAAGTCGACGAGCGTAGTCGAACTCGCGACACTGCAGTCGAACTCGCGACACTGCGGTAGACGCAGCGCCACTAACATGAATGGGGTGGTGTTATGTGCAGTGTCCATAACCACTCGGCCAACACGGACCCTTAAGTACTGTACTTAAGTAGAATTTTAAGTATCTGTACTGTACTTTTAGAAGTACTTTTTTTCTGTGAGTAGTTTTTTCTTCTTCTAAGTAGATTTTCAACAAAAATATCAGTACTTCTACTCCTTAGTTTTCCCAAAACAGGGTCGTTACTTTTTTATTATTATTTTTTCTGCAATGACACGGTAGGACTACATGTGTAGCGTGGATGAGTCAGTAGGGGGTGCTACTCGGTAATCCACCGAGTACAGTAGCAGTTAATAAGTTGTTTTCATTTAGTCTCTGGGTGTGCCCCTCAAAAAACAATATCGCCTGGTTTTGTTATTTGTACTGTAGACCTTTTAGTACATTTTAGAGCATGTACTTTTTACTTTCAAAAATACTTTTTGAGTACATTTCTCAGCCTGTACTTTTTACTTTACATAAAAAAAATGTATTTTACTCAGAGTCAAGTTCTGGGTACAAGATACTTTGGCATCTCTACACATCGCCATGGTGTGGCCAGACAAAACAACTTAACTAATTGTGACATGGCCAAGTTATGTTATGAATACAGCAGGCAGACTGAAATAGACTGTTAAGTCACTGCTATAGACAGACAGATTATGTCACCGCTGTTCAAAATGACGCATGTGGATTGAGGATGGACCAACCCATCCACTTTACAGTAATTGCCATGTTTAAATTAGAGCCAAGTTATTTCTGGGGACAAACGTGAAATTGTTATTAGAATTTATATTATTATGCTACTTAAAACTCCGATCCTCAGATCGGTGATCGGGGGCCAGACTTTTATCCAAGGATCGGGACATGTTATTGTGTGCCGATCAGGATCAGTAATGAGTCAGGAAGCCAAATGACTGTTTTTTTTACTTTGACAATCATTGAAATTGACAATTGTGCCAATTAGTTTGGGGGCTATGAATTTTTGCAGCTTAGAAGTCAGAACTCTGTATCGGGACTCGGTACCGGAGATGGGGATCGGCCAATCATTAAAATAAAAGGATCAGATTGTGTAATGAGTTTGCGTCAGAGCAAGTCATTTCAATGTAACTTATTTTTGGTGTTTTGTTTCTTGTTGACCTTGTTCACTATCTGTTGATCTTGAGAGAGTTGTTTCATGCCCAACAATAATTCCATGTGCATGTACTGCTGATGTATATGCGACATGGCGAATGAAAATGGATCTGTAATGAATCATGAATCTTCATTGCACATTTCTTGGTTAAGAAGAACCAAATTTGACAATATTTGACAAGGTTAATCTCTTGAGATCAAGAAAGTCGATTAATCGTTTCAATAATTAGCAAATAATCATCAGCTGAAAATAAATCCCTCAATGAACATCTGCACAGCGTATTCAACACCCCCGTTTTCCCCCAAATGCATTTCATTCGTTGCTGGGTCAGGTGAAAGCGAGACGAGTCGGATGGCACAAGGTTTAGATCTAGATGTTGTTCTCCCGGCAAGGAGAGGGCGATGGCTGACAGCGAGAGAGAGACGGGGACACGGGACAGGCCAGACAACAGGCTATTCATTGGGAGCAGGGGGGGGGGGGTGCTGTGACAGCAGCACATGACTGCAGCAAATGCAGATTTGCCATCCAATGATTTTCCATTGACGGATTCGGGGGTAAATCTCACAACAGGTGATAATAGGTCAGCACCATGCCATTGTGATGGGCTATAGTGAAGACGGGTCGATATATCCAACTCACCTTTAAGAGAAACACTTTGTGGCCATTAGAAGGACCTTGATTTGAAGTAAATTAGGGCTGAAATTAGGGCTGTATGATTTTGCCAAAAAAACAAAATCCCGATTTGTGTCTTTGAAATCTCAAGGTTCGATTTGTTACTGATTTCTTGGAGAAAAAAGGGACAAAATATATCAAAACTAGAAGTTTCATATTTCAAACTTTGCAAATGGTGTCCATTTTTGGAATTAAGTAGAGAAACCTCACCCTTTGGCTTAGGATTAATGCAATTATCAATTTATATACATTTTATTAATCCATATAACTTGAAAACAGACCAGCAAAATCATTATTATCAATGTTGAAAAGAAATCTGATCACTTTTTCAAACATCCTCTGAACAAAATAATCAGATTTCAAATTGTTTTTTTGCACAGCCCTAGCTGAAACGATTATTCGAGGTTCTCGAGTATACATTCAGTACATATTCAACGCTGCATCTCCATATATGAAATGCATTTGGTATTTATTTATTTTATTTATCCTGCTTTTTATTTCGTTTTTGTGTAAGCTAGTCACAGCTCTTATGCCTTGAGGTGGAATGAAAATGGTTGTTAATGAAAAAGTAAATTCCTTGGTCATTCATTATTCAGTGAAATATTTTCTATTGTACATTCATAATTGCTACAAAACTTGAAAGAAAAAAAAACGAAATTAAAATATTGGATAGTTGCAGCCTCTAATTTGAATAATAACATGGGAAATGGATCTTCCAATTTTATTCTGTAGTGAATATGTGATATTATATCAAATAGGTTGAAGGGTGATTCAAAGGATTTCACAGGAATAGCTCAGGAATCGAGCAATACATTTTTCTTATGGAAAGACTAACCAAAGAAAAATGAAATTCACATAACTCTCAGTCTACGCTGCAATATAAACTTTCTAGATGACTTGCACAAATAATGCCAGTGACATAACATTGTTGGTGTTGAAACGTGAAATTTTGGCTCCAGTGGGAGCCGTGGAATCATTTGGATCAAGTTAAATCACTGGTGGCCAACATGCAATATTTCCAAGTAGAAGGACAGGGCCCCGTAAATTAAATCTGGCGCACTAAGATGTATACTTGAAAGGAGAAATAAAACAAAAGCAGGGAATGTGCTGAGGACAGCTCTTTTTAAAGGAACACTGCAGAAAGAACAGTGAGACGGGCATAGGGGACAGAGAGAGAGAAACTGGGAAGTAGGGCTGTGACTAACGATTATTTATAGTCAATTAGTTACCGATTATCAGAACGATTAATCGGCTGATTGGTGGGATAGTTTTTCCTGTAGAAATACCCCAAATTCTCACAGCAATAAAGAGAAATGTATCTTTTTAACTTGAAATCTAGTCAAATTCGGCTCTTTTTAACCAACAAAAAGACCAACCAAAAAGATTAAATTACTTCCCCTGACACAAACACATTAAATGCAATTCATACCATAATATTTTCATAGCTTTCTTTATATTTATGTACTTTTATATGTCCATTTCATGTTTCATATTTTCAGAAATTCTGGATAAATATAAAATGTGTGTGGATAAATGGGGGGTAGCATCAGCACAAATCTGCCGAGAATAACGACAATTCAATATGTTGTCGATTATTAGATTGTCGATTCATTTCATAATCAATTGGTCACCGATTAATCGACTAATGGTTTCAGCCCTACTGGGAAGACTGGAGGGAGCGTGAGAGACTCTGATCACGTTGTACAGGAGAACACATGTGGTCTGTGGCGAGGACGCGGTGCCATAGGGAAGATTCAGTCAATAAGAGCTCTGTGTGTGTATATAGGGTGACGCTGTGACAACCCTGTGACACTGGCCTAGTTTGACAGTGTGACTGCTATTTAGGTGCTAGTCCAGAACACTCACGTCACTCCGCTATTTGATTAAAATGAGACTCATCTAAAACTAGAAGCACTGTCGCAGAGAGTGCAAACCTGCGCCATAGTGGTATAAAAAAATTAGTACTTTTAGTCCTAGCAGTATGTGTGGCAACCCATTATCAATCCACGTGCTCAAGTAGCACGATTGCGATTGATGCCACCGGCAAACATGCCAACTACATTTCCCAGCAGCACTGCGACCCGGAAGTCTGGTCACGTGACCGCAGTAGGTGCCCAGCGATCTATCGGCATGGCATGTTGGTGATTAAGTATGATTATGTTACTTATAGGCTACAGAAATGCACCAAAATGTAATCAATTCTTCGGCTGGTCTCAACTCAACATTGATACAAAATTTCATCCAGGTCTGTGCACAACTTTTTCAGTTATCCTGGGGACAGACAAACCAACGCGACCAAAATCATAACCTGCTTCACGGCGAAGGTAACTAGAAGCACTCAGAGAGTGCAAACCTCCGCTGAGGCCAAAGAGTCAATAATCGTTGAAAAAAAAAAAAGGTCCTTTGCCGATCGGTAGGCCATGGAATTTTATCATTGTTTTGTCATCAGTTTTGTGCGGAACCTGCCCTTAAAAAGGTAATTAACAGAGTTAAATTGCTTTATTCATACCCAAAGGTTGATTTGTTTGCAGATAAAAGCAGGATCTCAAAGATAAAATCCCACAGCGGCACAAGATTTTTTTATATTTTGGTACAATTTTTTAAGTAAAAATATCCAAGATTAAAATATCCAAGATTAGTCGACTATTCGTTGCAATAAACAACAACTAATCCACTATTAAAAATGATCATTACTTGCATTACTAATCTCTATAAATCTTAATGGATTGTTCCTTGGGCCAATACCAAAGGAAAGAAAATGTGTCCAGTTTTTTTGAGTAATTTTGTTCATAGACAGCCCAACAACCATATGTGAATTGCAATTATGTTGTTGTTTTTATATGGACGCATTGGACCCATGAGTCTCAAATAATGCATTCATTCATTCATTCATACGCGACCAAAAACAACCTTCTTGGCAGACCTAAAAACAGCACATGCTTCCATCAAACATCAGGTCCGTCCAACATAGATTAGAGTAATAATGAACAAATGTTATACTACATAAAATGACTGGCATTGCCTTCAACTTTTCAATTATCCGCATGTCATTTCATTACACTCTGTTAATTCTTTTAGAAATTGTAATAAACGAACAAACTAAATCCGACTAGCGCAGCCACCTTGCATTACTATTCCACTGTTACTCACGACCACTTCCCCTTTCACTGGTATCAGGACAGGACGTGACCTCAACTGCTGCAACACAGCTGTTGCAATAACAGGCAGTTTCTTTTCTGGGGAATTCTGAAGCATGGACCGTGTCACATTTACGGATCACGTGGACATGAAGGACATGTGAAGCAGATATTTCCAGACACTCTTCAGATCGTAGGTCAAGGCGGAAGATCTATCATCTCTCTCTCGTTGGTTCCAAGTCTGGCATTCAAAGCCTAGAGCCGTGAGCATTAGTCATCCCAGTCAGGCCGCGTCTAGCTAGTAGTTATTGTTAAACGTTATCATCCTTAGAAACAGCAGCTGATCGAACATAAAAAGATGTGGACGAAAACCATTGTGATCACATGACCGTGGGGTCGGAAGCCATAATGACAGAAGAATCTAAAAGTCAGACCATTGCTTTGAGAACAGAACCTAATAGGCTAAGACTGGCAGCACATTTGTAGTTGTGTATCCAAAGAGTTTGCCACTACCTGTACTAGTTACCATCAACACACACAAACACCAGCAAGTCTCACCTTTAGCGAGTCAAAGCAGGCGATGACTCTCCCGTTCTCCACTTGGCAGCTCTTTGGTGGGTGTGCAAACTTGCATTCCTCGTCGCTACGCGAGCATGTTCCACGCTGGAACTGCCGGCACACTTCCAGTGTCAGCCACTTAGTGTCCCGTATCGACGCCATGTTCAGCGCCATGGCCGGATATTCTGATTTTTTTGGAGAGGTTTGGTGGTGGTGGTGGGGAGGAACCAGGGGCGGGGGTTAGGTGGGACAGGGAAGGGCGGGGTTTTAAGAGCCGTCAGACCCGGCCAACAAACAACACAGCTGAGTCTCTGCGAACAGACTCTATTCACAGACGTCCCTCATAGTTAAGTTAAATGGGGAAGAAAAGCAAACAAAAAACAGCCTTTTAGGTGTCCTCCATTAGCAGTTAGGGCACATCAAGGTAAAAGGAAAACAGCAGGCTCCATGCATGGTTCACACCAGGAACTGGGTGCTGTGTTTTTCCCCCCGCACTCACAACAGACAAAATATGGGAACTACTGGTCTGAAGTGTTCATCGTGAAACTGTGAGGGTGTAGTGGACGTGGGGGGTGGGAGTTTGAAAGGAGACGGCAAAGATGGCAGCTCGTAGGTAGCGGCGTTTCAAGTAGGACGGCTCTTTTGTCAAAAGGCACTTTCCGTACGTGATCTGGGGGAAGAAGAAAACAAAAGAACATAATTGTGTTAATTTCTTTAAATGAGCTACCGGTACAATGAAAAGGTTTGATGGAGTTTAAACACCCGACAGACGTGCAAAACCAGTGTCTCCTATTTTTAATGCACTATTGTAGTCGCCTGCATTTTTCAAGTGGTTCGCACGTGGTTCAAACATGGGATCTGACCTCAACTCAAGGTTGTGTGCTGTTCTGTCAGAAGTATTTTTACATTTACATTGTTTTAATTAGACAATTAGCCAAGTGGGATCTCAGCCTAAGTACATGGAAAGTGTCTGTCGCAACTTGCAAATAACATTTTTTTGGATCGTCAATTAATCACTTTTTTTTTGACAATCAATCGATTAATCTGTTTATTTTTCTTTTAAAATCAGAACGGTTATTAACCTGAAATGTTATTAATATTATTAATAATTTATTGCAGATGGGTAGACTAACATTTTAGCATTAGCAAGCGTCTTACGTGCTAGCTAGCTTATAACACGTTTGTTCACTCAAGCTTTAGGCTGGACGATTTTGCAAAAAAAATAAAAATCCCGATTTTTGTCTTTGAAATCTCGATTTTCGATTTGTTTCCAATTTCTTGACACAATGTATCATAACTAGAAGTTTCATATATCAAACTTTGCAAATGGTGTCCATTTTTGGAATTAAGTAGAGACGCTTCACCCTTTCGCTTAAGATTAATACAATTATCAATTTATATACATTTTATTCACCCATATAACTTGAAAACAGACCAGTAAAATCATTATCAATGATAAAAAGGAAATAAGATTTGACAATGTCACTTTTTTAAAAATCCTCTGAACAAAATAATCTGATTTTGATTTCAAGCCCTACTCAAGATTAATCATTATGTTGTTTGTGTTGCTTTAGGGTCTAACAGTGTTTAAATTCCAAGAGAATGGGTGGTGCCATGACTCTGGGAATGGTGAGAAAGATATAGAAATCAATGGTGGATGTGCCCTAAAGTTTTGTCAGTTGAGTAAAAGCAAAATCAAAAGCACCCTAACATGACACGCTAAATGTACAGTTCGAGTTATTCTTGAGGCTACACTGAAAGGTTTGCGCAAATGAATAAACTCATTTCTAGGAATGTACCCCACCAATTTCATACACACATAAAAAAACAGTAAAACATCTAGAAATCTTTGTCCAGCCCAAAATGGAACTTTGTTTACAAGGGGTATGGATGACAGGCCCAGATTGTGATGTCATTGCATTAGCATATATAGCCATAGTGACACAAGAGTGCGTACAAGCCAACGAGCATTTCACAGTTATATGACAAGTCAATAATAATAATAATTAGGGCTGAAACGATTAGTCGATTAATCGATGACTAATCGGTTATGAATTTAATCAACAACTAATGCAGTAATCGATAATTGCCAAGGAGTTGAATCATTGTTATTGTTCAGTCAGTTTTTTGCCGACACCATCAACTATTGGTCTACACAAAATGGATATTACTTATAATTATTTCAGGATGTCCAAAATATATGATTGATAATTATTTATACAATGATAATTGTAACGACTTGGTGCTAAATTTTAACCAAATTGTTGTTCATTTGTTGGCTATCATGAACCAAAATCTCAACACATTTCAACTTGACAAGATTACTTTCTGTGTTTCTGTGTTGCTCTGAATATTTGGGGGGAAAAAATAAGTAGCCGATTAGTCGATTAATCGTTTCAATAATCAGCAACTAATCGACTATTAAAATAATCGTTAGTTGCAGCCCTAATAATAAAAAGATTCGTAAAGCGCCTTTCAAGGAACCCAAAGCTGCTGTACAAAAGAAACCAAAAAATGAAAACATAAAAATAACCGGGAGGCAGCCATCTAATTAGGGAAAGCCAGGGAGAAGAGATGGGTTTTAAGTTGTGTTTTGAAACTGTCCCAGAGAAGACAAATGGCAAATATCAGTCACTCAAATCCCCAATAAGACGAGTTGTAACCCCCTGCATTTTACATTTCAACATTTCAATATGATGCTCCATGATCACCACTTAAGAGAACTGTGCAGTTATCTGCACATTACCCTCCAAGCAGGGCTTTTGTTGGCAACTGGAAAGGCAAGCTGAAATTGTGCAGTCTCGCAGTCAACAACATCAATCGCATGCTATCGTTGGCGTGGTAATTACCACAGGGCAGGGCCAGCGATTTGAAAAGATGTACATTGGTCACCCATCATGACTTCCAACCAACCAGTGCTCAACTGCAAATGCTGGCCTGTCATGGTTCTGTCATTTGTAAAATGACGATGCCTTTACAAAGAGCATGGTTTGGAAATTGTTCCATAGATTCTTCTTCTTTCCTAGTGTGTCTCAGCGTGTTATATTTCACCAGCGAGTCCAAATACTTCCTTTAAAAATGTGTTGTGACAGGACGAAGCAAAATCTCAATCTCCTCTTTCCTCCCGTCCTCCGTTAAAGGGGTTCTGTTAACCAATCCAAACTAATTAACATTAACAACAACTAATCAAAACCTGTAGGTTTTTCTTCAACTAGGCCGAGATCGAGCCCCACCCTAACATTCGTGGACATGCTCAAGGACGTGGGAGTCTATAGCCCCACCTATGGAGAGGCCGAGATTGAGGTTAATCGAAAATCTTAATCTCCTTTTTTCTCCCATCCTCCGTCAATCAAAACACATTAACAACTAATCAAAAACTGTAGGTATTTTTTCAACTAGGCCGAGATGGAGACTGATTGAAAGTCTCGATCTCCTATTTCTTCTTTCTTCTGTCTTCTTTCCAGTCCTCCGTTAAAGGAGTTCTGTAACCAATCCCAACTACTGTCCTTAACTGGGCAATCGAGGTTGAAAGGTAGTTAGGTAAATAGCTGCTATATTCCTTAAATCTAAATCCAAAATCACTTCTGTGAAGCATCTTGAGCAGCTCCGGCTGCGATTTTGGCGCTATATAAAAATCTGTTGAGTAGAGTTGATTTGAGACAAAGCTGGTCACAAGAACTTGACTAACTTTTGACCAACTCCAGGTCAGAAAGTACAAAATGAATACGCAATGCCTCCTTCAGGCTCCATGGAGTCTTGATGTATTCAGTACAAAAAATGGCTTGCCTATGGTCTCAAGTTGCCCATTGGGACAATTTCAACAATCTTTGTATGTTAGTTGTATGCAGCTAACATACACTACATGGACATGGCGGTAATATTTTGCAAGGAAATGACCAGAAATTCAATCCCCCCAAAACTGACTTATTCAGCAACTGCCAACAATTCAAATCGATAAGAGAATGTGAAATCGATGGATCAGCTCTGCCGAATCAGCAGACGCAGAGCATCAAAACATTAGGCCGACCGATATTATGTTTCATCTGTCTCGCACACAAAACATGAAACAATTATTGTTATTACGTTCGTCTGTAGACTGGATGTTGCTGCAGTGTTAAAGGATGGTCCGTATTCAGCGCTTTTGACAACTATTCACCCTGGAGTCGTTTTACCTCTAAGCTCATCAGAGGTATGTTTTGCAAGACTACCAAAATGTCAGAGAAGAGGATCGGGTTGATCCCGAAGACTTTCATATTCAATACATGGCCGTTAGGTAAAACAAACGTCATGTCCACCATTCTGAAAATACAATGGATAGCACTTAAAATAACAACGTTCTTTTATCGTCACCACACCACCCTAGATCATCAATTGAAGGTCAGGTTCTCATTTCAAAGCATATTAGCCTACATTTAAAAACATGTCTCTCATGGACGTTGTTTAACTAGGCCATTCTCTCAGTGTTGCCGTGCAGATTATCTTATGTTGATTTCGGTGCCAGCACCAGCAGATACATTCATATTGCATATAAAAGTAACAAACATAGCACAAATAAAATTAAGAGAGAATTAAATATGCAGGCACCACGGCTGTGATGTACCGGGTTTGGTAAGCTTTAATGTGACATGAATAATACAACACGTGTTATTAAAGCAGCGTCCGTTTGCTGCAGTGGTGGGGCCCACGTTTCCGGACCGACCGAAATGAGGCGACGACGAGCAACTGGCCCCGATGCTGCCTGCAGAGAGAGGCCTACCCAACAAGGAAATCACTTCTGCGACTTCTACGGCGTGTGTACCAGCGTGACCTCACAACAGGATACACGCAGACCCACACCAGCGCATGCACATACACACACACACACAGAACTGCGGGTGCAAGCACACTCATCATGCCATATTGAAACACAGGAAGTTGCCGCACAGGCAAGAGGAAGATGAGAAAAGTGAACTTCTCCTAATTAATGTACAATCCATACCAAAAAAAGAGAAAGAATAACGCCTTCAAAAAAAACACACACACATACCAATCTGCTCAAGAGTGTGTGCCCGCACAAAACTCCCACGCACACGCACACACTCAACTTCCACTTAACATTACGTCTAGCGCCGCAACCGCCTCTGGAACGCGCTGAAGGCAACGGTATTTAAAAGCATTATAAAGCAAATTCCTTTGAGCACCAGTCAGGAAGGAGAGAGAGAGAGAGAGTGAGAGAGAGAAGTACCCTGTTGGAACCAGGCAATCCATTATTCCTATTTAAGTCTCCTGCTGCTGCGTCGTGCGCCCAGCAGCGCTAGCACACCAGAATTACGTCTTATAATTATTACCTTACGCGAGGTTTCCAGCGGCTCACCCAGCGATCAGCGACGGGGAAGGAAAAGTACTGTCGGCTGAACTGTCTAGCAGCACAGAGACATGGGCAGGAACCCTTTCCAACCACCCCCTTCCTGCCTCCCACCACAGCACCGCCTCCCTCCTACCTCCCGCGGCCCGCCCACATCTGCAAGCCAGCCAATGGCCGGCCAGCGTCCGCACCGCATGCATGTGTGCGACTGTGTGTTAGTGTGAGTGTTAAATCTGGCCCCAGCAGTCTGCGCTGACCGGGCCGTTTTTCAGCAGCAGTAGCAGCACACTTGTCCTGGTCATACCTCGTCTCGTCTACTGAATAGGAGGGCTTGATTTAAAACGTTCACACGTCGTCCCCGCCACCACCTAACCTGCTGTCTGCCTGCACGTGTGTGTGTTGACGCTGTTAGTTAGGCCCCATTATATGCACAACCGTCAGTAACCTGATAGCAAGTAACGTGATCTTTAAACACTGCAGCTTTCACTGAGGATGCATAAGCATGCCTGATTGCATACCAGGATGTTGGAGGTGACAGCAGGACTAATCACATGCACTTAGGTCAACTGAATGGACCCTGAAGGCATTGTCACTACTATATATATATATATATATATATATATATATATATACACATAATATATATATGTATATATATATACATACAGAGAGAGAGAGAGAGAGAGAGAAAACTAGACTATGTATTATTCTTCTACTGCATGCAACAAACATGAACTTGACCGACCCTGTGAGCAGCAACCATCACTCAAAAGATGTCCAAGGAATACACATTTCAAACAAGTTTTTGATGGCCCTTTCACTGTCAAGGTGGTGTACAATACAATCTGATTAAATTGCACCATTTTCTCCACCAGGAGTATGCCCTACATATGTTGCAGCGCAGACACGACTGTGGAAATTGATTTCTCCTCTTCTTCTTTCTAGGTCAAATTTTCCAGCCGCCATTTATATATTTATTTCCATAACCCAGTTTTTTTTCTCTCTCTCTCCGTCAAAACATCAAGTTTGGCGTTTTGTTTGCAGGGAATCTTGCACATTTTTTATACAACTTAATCTGCGCCACCATGTGACTAGATGGACTTTAGAGTAATCCACCACATTGCGTACAGCGTGGCCACCATCCTTTCCATGGCGTCGACCCCACACGGCACATTTTCTAACGATCATCGGAAGATCGGTACACATTACAGCACCGTACACCGATCTTCTGGCGTCTGCGGCACCGCAGCAGCATGCACCCAACAACCGCAGCCCAGATAGCATGGTGATGGTGGTGAGGTAGCAGCGTGTGCTAGTGCTGCTGTGGCGCTCGATAACGGTGACTTGGCCAAAACATCACGTCTATGGAGAAACGTAAGCAACCGACCAGCAGACGTCACAAAAAGATCCGTTCATTCTACGTCACAAGGCGTGTGTGAGTCACGTTTTAGATCGACTCGTGTTTTGTACAACACATAATAACCATTACCATATAGGGTCAAATTCCTATCGAGAGGCGGCGATATCAGGACATGTTGATGAAACACTTGACAATGATTATAAAACATTTTAACAGCGGTTAAAATCCATATAATACTTTGTATTTACTTGGAGGGAGGTGTAATATTTCCTCCCAGCGGGGAGGGATCCGACATATTTTCGAGCGGTTCAAATTACTTGATTCCTTCAAAATGACGACTTCCCCCACATCATTACCCACCCATGCAAATGCGCTTCCGTGTGCCGACGACGTACTTCCGGATAAAACGGACCGAGAGGGCGGGAACGCCGCGCTGCCGCCGCTGCGATTGGCCGGCTG
>OMKY01047348.1:0-19437 GCA_900302395.1 Bregmaceros cantori | reverse complement strand
TATATATGTATATATATATATATATATATATATATATATATATATATATATATATATATATATATATATATATATATATATATATATATATATATATATATATATATATATATATATATATATATATATATATATATATATATATATTTTTTTTTTTTTTTTAATTTATTTATTTATTTATTTATTTTTGTAACTCTGATGGGCAATAGCATGTAAGACGCTTATTTTATTATTGGAGTCAAATCGTGTTGGCAGGGTTAGTGTTTTCATCGTCTTTGAATATTATTGGTGTGAACATAGCCTCAAATGTATTAATTTTCATCCCATAATGAACAGTGCTGAAAAGGCAGCCAGGATGTTCTCACCAGACATGTGTTGGTGTTGATGGTGTTGAGTTGGGAAATGAAATTCACTGCTAATTGGATCCCAAGCTACTGCAAGCCTGATGCTGGTGCTTGGAGAAAGATTGTGGACCTTGTGTTGAATTTTTCAATTGCCTTTAAAGGGCCAATGATGATGTGCTCTAGTGCTCATATTGAACTGGAGAAAACTTGAGAGCGCAGACCTTTTGGTCATACCGCAAACGTAGTTCATGAAAAAGTAGCTGTCTTGCTAACTCGGTTGGTAGAGCGGCCAAAGTGTCTCCATGCCAAAGTGTCCTTGGGCAAGACACTGCACCCCAAATTGCTCCCAATGGGTCGTGGCGAGCGCCTTTTATAGCAGCAGCCGCCATTGGCGTGTGAATGTGTGATCGAGAGGTCACTGTAAAGCGCTTTGACTACAAATCGGCAGCGACCTCTATTCAGGGCCATTGTAAACAGTTAAATAATTTATAACATACTCACTCATTCCAAGTAGATACTTTTCTGTACCACTGTAATCTTTAATTCACCAATTCAAACTTCACAGGTCATACAGGACATTCTACTCGTGGCCCACAGACAGGCAGTGGCCTGGTTGGATGAATGGCATGGTAAGGAAATGGCACGGATCTGCCTTTTTCAGTAATTTCTCATCTTAAGCTTATGAAATAAACCTGACATTTTCAAAGGTCCTTTATGCTAAGTGCAATTAGGCTGTACAATAACTTGTACATCATTTTTAGGCGCAGCTCGGAGCTGAAAAACTTTGAAAATGATTAAAATCTAAGATTATATATTTATTATCTTCGTTTATATTCTATTATCCCCACTTAAATGTATGCTGAACTATAGTGATTAGCATATAAAAAGTTCAAAACATACACAACTATGGTGGTTTTTATCAAATTCACAATGATCTTCCTAGTGGGCTTTATTTATTCATGTTATTTATGCATTATTTTCTTCAAATTTAATTTTTAAATTCAATACAAAAACTTTTTACATTTTTGTAGAGACTTGGTAGGTGGTGGTACTGAAAAAAGAAACAAGAACAAATATGTATGGCAATGTAATTTTTTATAGGTTTTATCCAGGGTTATTTGTAGCATGGAAAACCGGCTATATGAGTGCCTGAAACAGGCCTAGCCTTCCCAGAGTTAATGGGGTGGGAACACCAGTTGTCTTGTAATTATGTCAGACTGATCCACAGTCGACAGCCTATTGGACCAATGTTAGAATTCACATTATGTCAAGAATCAATCATCTAAGTTGGGAACAAGCGGTCGTAATTACTTTGAGAAATTAAGGTTAGTCAGTCAGTCCAGTGTATGTCTAATATTTAATGTGGCCTCAAGTGCAGTCCCAAAAAATCATCCAACAATATTGGCTCACATTAAGAGCAACGCCACCCAAGAAAGGCAGTGCAAGAAAACCTCTGCTGCTGAAGATAAATTCATTTGTGTCACAGGCCTCAGAAATCACAACGAAACAACAGATTGGATAAGCAACCAGAAAAATACTGCAGAGAGTTATGGCTGCAAATTCATCTTGAGAAAAACTGCAGGGACAAATCAGGTCTACATGTAAATAGTGGCGAGGAAACCACTGCTGAAGAGAGGCAACAAAAAGAGAATAGAGGGCCAGGAAACACAACAAACTGACATTAGACCAGTGAACATTCAACAGGTTCCATACTTCATGGTTTCAACCAAACACTGTATATAAATATGGACGTTGCATTCGCTTCAGCCGGCGTGCCGACTTCCGTGTGCTTTTGCTAGTCGAGTGGGAGGAGTCGACTACCAAAAGCACAGAGCTTTTGGGATTTACAATAGAAATATACCAATTTTAGCAGGCCGTTTAACTTATTTAAAGATGAGGGGTATGAACATTTTGCTTTCCAGTGCCAGTTTTCATCTTTTAAAACAAATAGGGCTGTTGCATGGTGACTTCACGGCTTGGGAGCGGCAGACATTTTGGAGGTAGCATCACGGTCAGACTGTTGCGATTCATTTCATGCTGGTTATTTGAAAGGACCCAGAGAGTGACAAAAAGGAGGATTAGAAACCCTTTAAATGTTGATCAAATGTTAAATGATAATGTGCCTTTATGGTGGTTGAATACAAATGACATTAGCTATATAATCAAGAGTCCATAGAGTCGTTGTGTGACGTGTCACTCATTTCAATGACTTGAATGTCTCTGTTCACCGGGGAGTCGGGTGCCGAAGTAGAGTCCTAGAGGTCAGGCGGAAGACAAAGGATTGGGGTGAATTAACCCAGAGTTTGGCAAGGATAGACAGCAACACTCCAAGTTGAAAAATCTCCAATGGAAATCGTCTACATAGTGTATGAAAGGTAACTTTGCTTAGCCAGGCTAAACTCACTTGGACTAAAACTTTGTCACGTCCACCCGGGGTCAGGTGTACTTCTTTATCCGCCGGTGACGCTCCCCTCCCGATGGGCAGTTCGCGGACGATGCACTCCGGTTGTCATCCCTTGTCTACCGACCCGCAAAAATCCTGTTATTGATTTTTGGTAATATGCTATCAATCGCCAGCCTAACTACGTCCATTTTATTTACCCCAATACAATGGATGTGAAGTTGTAACGTAAACCACTTAACCATACGTATTCTTCACTGTATGTGCTACCACCAAAATATCTATATATCGATAAGGAATTTGTTAATGCTCCCACCACTTTACAAGGATGGATGGGCGACCTATGTTCCGAAATCCCTATGTTCTCTATTTTCTGGAGAATTATGGGTCCTTTAGGGGTTAGGGTTGCAGTAGGTGTTAGGGAAGGAGTTAGGGTAGGGGTTAGGGTAGGGGATAGGGTAGGGGAAGTTACAGTTCATTTAGGGGTTAGGATTACGGTAGGGAACATCGGGATTCAGAACATAGGGTAACGCAAGGATGTTAGCAGGGTGCCCATCGGTGCCAAGGTAAGATAAACATGAATCGCAGAATTTTAATTTACTTAACTTTCTTTCTGTCAAGCACATGTGTGAATGTCTCGGGGAGTTTGTTTCCAAGCAAAGCGCCCGCAGGCCCGCCAGGACTTTGAACATCTTCTCATATATCTTCAATTTGATAAAGGAATGTTTTTATTTTTCATGTTGCCTTCAGGTATGACTCTGCAGCAGGTGAGAGACTATGAGAAGGAACAACAAGAGCACACCAACAAGAAAGTGGCCGTCCATCAGAACACAGGTAGATCATATCAATGCATCAAATCACACCACTTCATACTCTGTAGACACAACTCACCTCCAAGTTGTATAAAATGGATGATGTCCAAGGTTTGATATCAGGCATCAGCGGACGAAGGCCACGAAGGCCTGCGACACACCGAGTCGGCCTCAGCGCTGCTGCGACCCAAACCCCTGGGGTCCGAGCCCAAGCTCGGTCCGTGCCAAGGGTCGGGTGCCGCCTGAGTCACGACGCAATAAAATTGGCGGCTTCTAAAGTTTGAGGGAGGATGAGGTGGGCGGGGCTTTGCGTGGGGCTTTGTAGAGTCCTATTGACACGGTGCCTTGTAACACTGCAAATTAACACCAACACTAGTAAATATTCAACTATCTGTGTTGTTGTAATAACTCTGAAAGAGTCAATGAACTTTGACACTGCATATTTAACACTGCAAAATTTACTGTGTGCCTACATGTGCTTAGAAATAAAATGAAACAGGGGGGTGAGCAGTGGCCGAGCGAATAGAGAGCGCGTCCCCCAGACCATAGGTCGGGCAGTGCCGCAGGTTCAAATCCCCTGTCCGGCTTTTCTGCAATGTCTCCCCCGACTCTTCATCCCAGTTTCCGATTGAATCCTGTCACTATCTCTCTCAAAAAAGAATGAAAAACGGTGCTTGCGGCCAAAAAAATAACTAAAAATAACTAAAAATAAAAATAAAACGTTCAAATTTCAAATTGTATTAAATATATCTAAATACACCTGAATGCCCAATTCTAATTTGCAACACAACCAGCGTAAGCATAGTAAGTATGTGTTTCTATACTAAATTACTTACTACAACTTGGATGCATGGCGATTATCATAAAAACATTAAGATCTGATTTGTTGATTTAAATAAAAAAATAATAATAATAATATGATTTAAATTTTAAATGGATTTGTTTTTCTTTGCACAGCTAGTAATTCAAAAAAAAGAAGGAAAATTGACCGCAGGTACCTGTTTGCTGGTTTCGTATCTGCAATTACCGTAATATTACACTTACACTTAATTTCACGTATATGTATTACTAGTCGTCTCAATGCCCCGTTGTCAAAATTGCCGGCCCATGGCCTAGGCTAGACTGCAGACTTTTGTGCATCTCAAGCCGATAGTCAGCAGACCTCATCTCACAGACTAGGCCTTTGAAGTTGTCCCCACTGCTGAAGGTGTATCTCAGAAAACACAGCTGAAAATAATTAATTTACATTTTTTTTTTATTGTTTTAAATGAATGCAAATTCAGGCAATCATAATTCAGCCATCTTGGAAGTGTCGGCCTCCAAAATCTAATCAGTTCATGAGCACACCACAGCGCATTAACACACCGAATCCATCCTTTCAAAAGTAATCGTGTTAAAATATACTACAATCTTAGCTTGATTCACATGAATCATTTATAAAACCATATATTTTAGTCATGTTGTTGTTTCTGTGGATAAACAAACAATTTTGACAAATGGATGAGCCATTTGTCTAAATTGTTTGTTTGTTTGTCATTCATTGATCGTGACTAAAAGCATGTCAAACTCCAATCTCAAACCACACCTACATATCGTTGAGTGACGCACCGCCACATTTGTAATGCCATTCAGAATCGTCCTTTCACGGGACACAAGTCCAGCCTACGCCCCGCTTCTGCACTGTGCTCTCTGCTCGGGGAAGAATAATAAAAGAAGATAATTGGAGTGTGTTTCCCATTTCATTATTAAAATGCATTGTTTTCTGCATCATGGCATTGTAATCGGGAAGGGGATAATCTGATTGCTGTGTGTGTTTGTTTATGTGTGTGTGTGTGTGTGTGTGTGTGTGTGCTTAGGGTCGGTCTGATGAGAAAGGGGGGAGGGAAGGAAAGAAAACACTGAGAGAGAAAGAGAGCGAAGGAGAGATAGAAAGAAAACCAGAGGATGTAAGAGTGCGACAGAGCAGGCGGAAGTGTGTAATGTGTCCTCTCTATGCTAATGTTGGCACTGGTTAATATTATATTTCATACATTATATTTAATAAGTGTCCAGATGGTGGTGCAGGCGTGGGGATAGGACCAAGGCACAGCAAGTAGTGTGTGTTTGCGCGCGTGGGAAAGATCGCATATGCAAAAGATGAAGGATCTGCAAGAGATGAAGAAGATGGTTCGGATTTACAGAGAGAGAGAGAAGGAGAGGAGGAAAGAGAGAACGTGGGTGTGGGACTGAACTGAATGGGAATGAAGCACAGATTACTTGCGTGCGCGCGCACACACACACACACACATTCACTCTAAATACAGCCTCAGGGTACAACCCTCTCATACACACACACAGGAATACACACATAAACATGCACAACACATACAAACATACACACGTACGCCAAAGAAACTATGGTTATAAAAATTATGAAACCAAACAGAATTGCATATTGCGAGTAATGTGAGGTTGCTGGTCGATATTAAAAACGCAGAAGAGGGGATACTGTCTGGCTTCCGCTTTCATTCAGGAAGAGAGAGAGAGAGAGAGAGAGAGAGAGAGAGAGAGAGAGAGAGAGAGAGAGAGAGACAACCAAAGGAGAGAGCATCATCGCAAAGATGCTCCCAGCAGACACTGCTGAAGAGCAGGTCTATAGGATGAGATACGCATGAAGGACCAAAGTTAACATATTCCATATGTGGCTAATAGCATATAGTGTGTGCAGGCGTGAGGGAGAGAGAGTGAGAGAGAGCGTTGAAAAGAGAGAAAGATATTCGTAAGGGAGAGGCAAGGTAAGATGGAAGGAGATGGCATGTGTCTTTGTATGTGTGTGTGAAAGGGAGAGCGAAGTAGAGAGAGAGGAGGATGAGGATATGTGCGAGAGAGGGAGGTGAGGTTGAATAACTTACACTCAGGAAGTGATTAGTAGCCATTGGAGCTCTGTGAAGAGGTTCCTCTGTCTAGTCTGGATTTTTATGTAATATTAAATATTATTTTCATTTCAAGACACTGCTTTGCCATGCCTCCATAAACAAGTCAACCCTGTCACACCTTCAACCCCTTGACTGATCGACAATATGTCTCCCGAAAGTTATAAATTGGTCTTGTTTTTTTTCCGTACGTTATTTTTTCCGGCGTTTTTTCCATCTTTATTGGATAGGATTAGTCGGAAACTGTGTTGAAGAGATCGGGGGTAGAGTGGTAGACATTGCAGACAAGTCGACGAGGGTAGTCAAACTCGCGACACTGCGGAAGCTGCGGTAGATGCAGCGCCACTAACATGAATGGGGTCGCGTTAGGTGCGGTGTCCATAACCACTCTGCCAACGCGGACCCCAATAAATTGGTCTTGTTGAGTGTCACTTATTTGATCCAGTTATGATTTTCATTATTTCCTAGATTTTGAAGTTCAACGACGGGCCGTGAGCCCAAGTTAACTAAGCCAGCCACTCCTAACCCCTGCGACCAATCAAGTTTATTGCCTTTGTCAATGTCGGCAGAAAAATCGTTGTACAAATTCATAGCAGGTGGATAGATTTTTTTTTCCAGAGCTTGTGCAGTACTAGCTATCTTCACTCCCGTTTGGGTTCATGGATTTAAGCCAGGGGTGGATAAAGTTTTTGACTTGTGGGTCACAATGCATGCTAAAATGGCCCGTAAAGTGGGGTCCGCGTTGGCCGAGTGGTTATGGACACCGCACCTAACGTGACCCCATTCATGTTAGTGGCGCTGTGTCTACCGCAGTGTCCGCAGTGTCGCGAGTTCGACTACGCTCGTCAACTTGTCTGCAATGTCTACCCCGATCTCTTCAACCCAGTTTCCGACTAATCCTATCCAATAAAGATGGAAAAACGGCGCTGACGAAAAAAAAAAAAGACCTGTAAAGGCCACCCATCATGTGAGTAGGTCGCACACAGCAAACACCTTACTTCACCTTACACGATACCAGCAAAATGACGGCTGCCACCAAGCCGTGACACCACGTGCAACAGCCCTATTGATGCTTGAGTCATGGGTTTTTCGACATATTTGCATGCTCACAAATGAACTTTGGATATAATGGGTGGTTGCGACGCACTCCCATGATTAACACAGTCTAGAAATTAATACACACGCTGATATCTTGCAGGCTGAATCCCTTACACCTCAAATTGCGCTACTGTGTTTTTGCCGGGCTCCGAACCGGTTCAAGAAATGAAAACGAAAACCGAAAACGAACGGAATTACTGAATTTTACGAGGAGCAGAAACTGAAGCGAAAAAAGATTTCTTCAACTGTTCCGGAACAGAAACGGAACATTATGAAATCCACAAAACTGGTTAAAAACGTTTTTTTTCTGTTCCCTATATATTCTAACATATCCTATGTCTGGGAGACTATTTCCGTCCACTTTCACTGTCAGTCATCAAGCCCCATGCATCTTTGGCTCCATCTTATGGACCGACAAGGAAGCGAATGTAATGGTGTTTTAAACCCGTTAATACAGTTGCACTGAAGTTTTAAAGTCCACCAAATATATTTTGTATAAACTATATAAAAAAAACGTAATATTTCACAAAATTAGGAACTTTAAGAACGAGCAACATTTTTGCGCTCCGAACCGGTTCAGGATCGATATTTTGGTGGCGGAATGGTTCCAAGAGTGAAAACGTTAAACATAGGCCTGGCTGAACCGTTCAGAACGGAACGTTTGAAAAATAATTTTGTTTTCAAGCCAGAACCAACGCATCGTCCACGCATTGCACATCGCTAGACGCTTGCAATGTGCGATGCATGGACGATGCGTTGGGTCTGGCTCGCCAGGCTACACATGTCTGGCTGTGTGTGTGTGTCTGTGCCTGTCTATGTGTTTCTCTCTGTGCGTCCGTCCGCCCGTCTGTGTGTGTCAGTCTGTGTGTCTATGCGTGTGCGTGTGTGTATTTATGCATCGGTGTGTCTGTGTGTGTGTAGATCTTTGTGTGTGAGGTGATAATGGTGACATGTCCATGCTGAGCAGTTACCTGCCCCAAGCATCACCAGGGCCATCCTTCTCCATAGAATAACTGTCTGACACGGACCGGCCTGCAAATGTCAAATGTGTGCTTGTGTGTATGCGGAAAAAATGTGCACGTATGTGTGTGAGTGCATGATGTGTTATAGGCTGATATTTTCTGCTGCATCATACATGATGTGCAAACATCACCGTTAGACATTGAGGCCATGCTGTCAGATGAATATGTTTTTAAATCGTGTTCATCCAGTGATTGTAATTAATTAATATTATAATATTTAATCACAAGTTAAATAGTAAGATAGTAAACTTCAATCCGTTGGAAAATAGGAATCAGCAGTGAATAGCAGGCGGCGCCAAGCGCCTTAACAAGGCAGTGATGCCCTCTAGCGCTAGCTTCTAGAAGCGATAGTGATGTGCGATAGTTTAAACGTGCCAAAAAGTTGTTCAACTTAGTATATACATTTTATTTAGTACCACTTTAATTTACTACAACACGGCGGACAGGAGCACGTTTGTTGCACTGTGTCTAGCACCTGTACCAAGAAATTCCTAGTCTGTGATGTTGCATCATTGACGACAATAAACTTCATTCTAATTCGGATTCTGACAGATCTCTGTCCGCCTAAACTAGTTTGAATGTGGAAAGTTTGGCTTTTAGATTCTAGTTTCACAGCACCTGGGGCAGGGTTTCTTAATAGGGAAGACCCAGATGCACTTCAATATAATTTAACGCCATGAAATGAAAATGACAGAAGAAAGTATTTATTTAAACACAAATCATCTTGGGAACATAATTCAGGACTGACCCTAACAGCCCACCACTTGCTAATTTACAGCTTATGTACAGCCTTTTATCGCGCCATTAATCCGCTGTGATAGAATTAAAGGCAGGGCTTTTTCGGGGACAAGAACAGTGCATTCATAATAGGAATGGTGGCAGCAACGCCAGATAATGAATACCAATACACAAATTAGCTTCTGAAGGTGTGAGACTGCAGTCTGAGCCCCACACACTCCCACTGTCCTCCCTACCCCAATGGATTAAAATGAGTACACATTAATAAGTCACCATTTTCACCCATTTCCCAAAGCAGTTCACATTACTGTTTCTACCCAAATGTGTTTGACTTGCACTATGATTAGAGTGGATGCAAACGACTGGAATGCCTTCCCCCGCTTGGGTGGACAGGCACTGCCTTACGCCTTAATTATCTCGGTTTTTGTCTACAGGCTGCAGTGTAATCATGGTCTAGGGCTAAACATTCCACTGTGGATTCAGTTCAATCTAATTTGGACTAATGAATCATTTGACTATCTTAAATATTGGATTGTGACGTTATCAGCTATGAGCAGTGGTATCACCAACTACGTTACAGTAACTAAGTTACTTTGATTTTAGCTAGTTTTACAGTAACAATTAATATAGGCAGGAGTCAGATTAAAGTTACTCACCCAAGTATCTCTCACTATTTAGTTATTTTAATGTCTCATGACACTCCTTATAGACATCAAGTTCAAGAATAGAACCATTGATCGCTTTGCATCCTATTGGCATTCTTTGTTCATTATTTGGGTGGCAATGTGTCTACCGCAGCATACGCAGTGCCGCGAGTTGTCCTCCCCTCGTCGGCTTGGCTAGAAATGGCTCTATTAACGGAGCTAACTGCGAGAGGACGGCGCTTAGTCAAGCCTCATCCTGAGCAGCTAGACGTAATGAATCGATCAGATAAATTATTCTCAAGCTATCATCAGTTATTAAAGAATATCAGAGCAATTCCCATCATAAGTGGCAGTGCCAAATTTTAATGCCATGTTAAATGAGCCGGCGCATTAAATAACTCATGTACTTTTCATGTTTTATCTTTAGAAACAACTTTTATTCTTAGTGACTCGTTTGGTATAGTAGTTTATATTATATTTTTAAATACTACTAGTCAAATAACCTACTGCCTCAATTATTTGTCACTGACGCAGTGGTCAAGTGGGCAAATGCCCTCGGTCAGTAATTTCATCCCGCTGTTTGTAGTGGGATCGATAACTGTCCCTGGTGTATGTTTCATTTATTATTATTTGAATGCAATTGCAGTAAAACATCAACTAGACTCTATAGCACCAAGAAAAAATAACTTCAATTTTGATGTAGAGGAGTTTGAATAGATACAGTAAAAGCAGTGGCTGATAAGGTATTCAAACCTGCTACCTACGGATTACAAAGGGTCACACTCGCTCACTCGCTCTAACCCTTGGCTCTTACACCATATTTAACCATAGTCAGACATTGGAATTTGAGTGATGCTCTGTAGATAACAAGACGCTGTATGACTCCAAATAAACAGTTGAAATACTATTTCTGTGCACTGGCTTTTTTTTTTTTGGGGGGGGGGGGGCGCAAGCGCCGCTTTTCATTCTTTTTATTGAGAGACAGTGACAGGATTAAATCGGAAACCGGGATGAAGAGTCGGGGGGAGACAATGCCGGACAGCCGGAGGGGTTGTGCAAACCCACGGCACTGCTCAACCTGTGGTCTGGGGGACTCTTACCGCTCGGCCACCACGCGCCCATAGTGCACTGACTTTTTAGTGCACTGTGTCGCAGTATAGTACTGTCTCAAATCGAACATCTCCGATTTGCACTCACTGGAAATGGCATTCTCTCACTTGTGCACGTTGCGCTAACAACTTGCATGGCCTCAGTGAGCGGATTACATATACAGCCTACACGTCAGTGAATATGACGATGCCGCACTCGGCTGCAATGACAACGTCATTCCATTTCCACGATGTAGGGAACATGGCGGCCATTTAGTGTGTGCAGTATCCACTGTTCGCACACTGGGTTTCCGACCTTTTTCAGGGCTTTAAGTGCACTGAAATTTAACCAACCACTCTAGACAGTGCCTGTCACGCTAAAAATTGTGCACACAGTGTTAGTGGCCTTGTCATGCATATCTGTCTTTGTTGTTACCTGAATCTGAAAGTCGTTGAGGTGTCATGTGTTATATCTTTTGCCGTTCCCTGTTACCTGCATAGGTAGGAGCCATTAAAACACAGAAGAAGAAGTAAAACCTTGTTGTCGTTCATACTTGCTGCTGTATCGCCCACCATCAAGTATAAATAGCACAGACATATCAAGATTGGATGCCCCATTAGCACAATCTTAGTGTCCGGGATGATCTTGGATATTTGATTTGCTTTCCATTTCCTTAAATAGAAATCTGTCACATTCTTATATTATCTGTCTCTCGTGTTTGCTTTATCATTTGCAGGTCAAACAGCTGCAAGTCGCCCGGCTTTCTCGCGCTCCATGTCGGTGACGGATGAGCGCTCGCTGCAGAAGATGGAGTCCCACAATGGCACGGCAGCCCATCCCACCAGCCCCCTGAGACTCCATTCCATGCCCGAATGACGGCACACGCAAGCGCGAATAAACGCAAGGCACGTTCCTACTCTTTGAACCGCACGAGGACCTTGCTCCTTACCTTCTGTGAAGTAGTGTTTGAACCCATCACAGTCTGACAAGCACATCTTTTTCAAGTGATCTGTCAAAAATTGTCGTTTAATGTTCCGTGCTGATTCTTGGAAATGATCAATCGTACTTTATTTATTGAGCAATGTGCAAAGAATGCAATTCACACACCAAAAAAAGAGGTAAATAAATACATTAGTTTAACTACTACAATGGCCATAATAATATATTCAACAAGGTCACTAATGCAGACAATCACCACGTTCTTGGGGAATTCGCCTTTACTTTTTGTATAGGAAAATGTCTTCATTCTTTGACAGCCATGCCCATTTTTAAGACTTGTCGCTATTTTGATAATATGAGAGTTGCTAAATAATGGATTTCTGTGTATTTCTTAACCGGTACTGAACGCATAATGAGAGGTTGTGTAATGTTAGTTGTAGAATAGCAAAAGTTAATATAGAATGGTCATTAGTTAACATTACCCACTGATCATCTTTTTATTCTTTTTTTTAAACATGATTACTTTATATCCCTTCCCTCTTTTTTTAAAGTTTTTTTTTTGGCACCAGCAAAAGGTGCCAAAATAGATAGGGTTACGCTGGGTTTCCACCGCAGAGTTGGTTGCCACCGCACAGTACCACCTGGTGGCCTGCAATACCGCAGCTAAAACTGTGATGTCAACATCATAGCATGCCTCACATGCATTGGCACCGTACGTTACTGTACGGTGAGAATGCAGGGTCCATTTTCTTCGGTGATTGACTTCAGCGTTGAGCTTTCGGCTCATATTATATGGATTCAAATGTTGTTTTTTACAGCAGCCGCCTCGGACTGTGTGAGTATGCTTAAAGATATTTAATCTTTACGTTTTTTTTAAGTAATTTGAGACTTTGAATTTGAATTCACCACTCCGACCATGGCGACACAGCATATAAAAACTGGGTATTCCCAAATCGTGGCCCTTTTTGGGTTGGCAGAATGTCAGCTAAAACAATCATTGCAAAGATGGAGCCTGCTGTGTCTCGACACTTGCATGTTTTATGTGCGATACAAGTGTGAATGGCACATATGCGCGGGCGCGCGTGGACACCATACATTTGTGCCATTGAAATGAAACCACAATGGTTTGAACTTGGCAAACAACTCTGTGGTGGAAACCTAGCGTTAAGTCTGCAAGGGAGACAAGAGAGCGAGAAAAGCAGACCTGCAGCACATATGTGAGGGGAAAACTAACTCACGACATTGTGTGCACTGTGAACAAATGCCACAAGCACCATAGTATGTGTGCTGGATGCAGCTGTTTAACCGTCAGTGAGTTTCTAGTGTTCTAGTGTGGGTTACATAGCAATACATAAAAAAAAAAAAAAAGCAAAAAAACCTAGAGATCTCCATCGATATCTTTAATGTACAAATCACAAACAAGCTGTACTGCCTTACACATTAGCGAGTAGGTGGTGGTCTTGTTTTGTAGTGGAGGATTATTATAGATCAGGGCTATTAAACTACTTCGTTCAGAGGACCCACCCCCTTCCCCACCCCCTGTAATCTCCGGCCTATTTTTACAGCTTGTCACGACGCAAAAACACCAAATTTTCATAAATTGTAAAGTAGCATGCTTCCCATTAAAAGGTCTTCAATTCTATGCAACAACGGTGCTTTCGCGTTTGTAACGACCAACATCTGAAGCAACAACACACAGATTGTGGTAAACAGCAGCCGCTAACTTAAACTACAACCCATTTAAACCTGTTGAGGTAAAGAACAGAACCTCAGTTAGCCTGAATCCTCAACAACACATTTCTAGTGCCTCTGGTGAGGTAAAAAGCAGCATCTCCGATAGATAAAACACGTTTGACCAAAATAATAATAATAATAAATATTTTTTTAGGATTGCTCTGGGGGCCGGAAAACAATGGTTGGCGGTCCGGATTTGGCCTGCGGGCCGCCAGTTGAATGGCCCTGTTATAGATGATCTGATAGAGAAGCGTGGTCCTTAGTTGATGCAGGATATCGGAACAATGGAAGACAACATGGGACATCATCATAATGGTGGTGACGACCTGATCGGACTCTTTCGGCACCAAACATTTCAGCACTAAATAATTTGCAATGATGTTCATTGTTTGACTATGATGTACTTAGATGTAGTATTCAATGATATCTGAACACAAAAGCTATAACGGAAAGAAGAGGTTAGCATTTTCTTCACTTGAAAAATGTCTTGATCGGTGATGTCAGCAACTAAATTCCGGTAAGTTTTCTGATGCATTTAGATAATCCAAAGCAGCATTCAGATTAGTTACTTGCCAACATTAAAGTAACTAGGTAGTAACTAAAGTTTTTTTCTTCAGTTATTATCTAGTTACTTTAATGTTCCATAAGTTCAAGAATAAAACAATTAGTCGCATTCATGAATTTTTTTATTTTATTTTTTGTATTTATGTCAACTAAAGTTAAATATCCACTTTCAATAAAGTGGGTATTGGTTTTATTCAGCGTGCATTGGTGAAAGGTAACAAAAACATATATTAGTTACTTTTAAATGACAGTAGTCAGTAATCAAACTTAGTTACTTTTATAGAGGAGCAGTAATCTTCTGACAAGTAACCAAGGCGACACTGGTCTTGACGGCCTTTCTGTAGGACATCTGTGGAGGTCTGCAGCACAGAAAGTTAATGAAGGTGATATACATAGAGGATATCGTCAAATTCGCTCTACAATTTCAAGAATATGTAAAATAAATAAATCCTTCACGCTATTGCTTTTTTCCAGCCCATTCAGGCTGTTTTTATCCAAGCTTTATTTATTAGGGTTAGCAGAAACAGGTGAAGATGGAGGGCAGACAAGCGGGAAATCCGTTAGTGGCGAGATTCGAACCACGACTCACCATGCAATTGAGGCATATGTATTCTTTCCAGCACTCTGCCTAACCGTCTGAGCTACTGGGTAGCACATGTGTCAAGGTTTTTAATCACGTAACAGCATCTTCCAGCAAACATGAGGCCTGACCCCATCGGGAACCACATGTTTCTGGGTTCTACAATCAAACATTTCCAGACCGGTGGATTGAAGGGAACGTTCCAATTCCCTCGACAGCAATCACCCCAATCACATTTTTTGTTAATGTTTAACAGAGTTCACTGACGCTGTTCACCACCTTGGTTATGCAGTAACATGCACGCTGATTAGTTTTGACTTGACTTGTGAAATTGTATGTACATTTGTTTGGTTTACTGATGGAAAAACTGAAAACAAAAAGAAATAACTTATGAGATGAAAGTGAATTATATACCTGTACTCTTGTGTAAATATGTTTTCATTCATATGATTCAATATTGCAATAAAAACATTGGAAACAATTTGCATGACTCAACTATTTACATAACATACTATTCTAATATTTATATATACTAATATTAATATTATTAATATAACTAACATTTTTGTTTGTTGTTTGTTTTTACTATCAGGTTTTTATCAATTTGACACATTGACTGAATTTGATTTATCCCGGTGTGTAGTACATGAAAAATAGCACAGCTAAAGGGTTTTAGGCGCTAAATATAACAGAAAATACAAAAAATGTACTCCGATGAGTTCACCAGCAAGTCAATCCATAGCAACTCAAGATGCCTAGATTTTTGGCCCTCAAGGCATTGTGAGACAAACTCCAATGACTGGTTTGGCCGTTGCTTTGGGATGATAGCCGGAAACAGAAAAAATAACTTTTGTTTTTTGTCAGACAATGTGTCCTTCGGCATGGCATGACTGCAGACCATCTGTTGCACTAATAGTTCCAGCTGCAGTAGGCAGTTTCTAAAGGGGAATGGAGTCAGCTTAAAAAGAAAAGACACAAATTATTGCCATCAGAAAGGGCGTATTAAAAAATAAATGCCTTCGGAAATGCCAGGCAAGCTAACCTAGAGTAATGGCCTCTCAGAACCAGGGCTTGAAAACGAAATTGTTTTCAAAACGTTCCATTCCGAACGGTTCAGGCCGGCCGATGTTTAACGCTTTTGTTCTCGGAACCGTTCTGCCACCAAAATATCGGTCCTGAACCAGTTTCGAGCGCAAAATTTTGTTCGCTCTTAAAGTTCCTCATATTGTGCAATGTTAAGCGGCAAACGGCGCTTGCGCCCAAAAAAATAACGTTGTATTAACAGCTGTATTAATGTGAAAACTGGGCATTACATTGGCTTCCTTGTCTGTCCACTAGATGGAGCCCCAGATGCATGGGGCTTGATAACTGACAGTAAAAGTTGGATGGATTCACAACTGGAAATAGTCTCCCAGACATAGGAAATGTTCAAATATATAGAGAACAGAAAAAAAAAAAAACGTTTTTAACCGGTTTTGTGGATTTAATAATGTTCTGTTTCGGAATAGTTGACAAAATCTTCTTTAGTTTCCGTTTTCACTCCTCGTAAAATTCTGTTCGTTTCGGTTTTTGTTTTCGTTCCTTGAACCAGTTCAGAGCCCTGCTCAGGACGACCTTGCTTGCAGATTGGCAGATGATTGACAACCAAACTGTTCTCTACCGAGCATCCCTGGGTACCTTGCACCTTTTAAGTGCTCTACTGACCACCAACCACCTCCCACTCAAGCCCTCCAATAACCACAGAGAAAGGTAACACAGGTATTTCCTGATTCATCATAGGAAGAAAGTCGAGAGTGTCGCTAACCGTAGTGTCACAAGTTCTACCGCCCTCGCCGGCTTTTCTGCAACGTCAATTATCAAAAGCTCCTGATCAGAATCAATGGCACTGCCAGTGAGTGCGACGGCTCGAGTGTCCAGCACCTTGGACAGCGCTCTGTCTCCTCGGTATGTCATCTTCATCTCATTTTTAAGATTCGCATGTGCATGGGTGACGCTCAAGACTGCTGGGGCTTGGCTACCCCCACACTGAGCCCAAACCCTCCCGGCTTTTTCTATCACGGTCAGGCCGGCTGCTAGCTGCATATTAGCGTCGTGATCAGCGTGTTTGCTGCTGATCGCCCCGGCATAAATCCTATGGTTAATTCATCCGAGGGAAGCAGTTTGCGGAGCATAAATTTATCAATTCAAAACAACAGGCAGTGGACCTCCGATCACCACCTCACTTCCTAGTCTGGCTCTGTCGACTCCTGAAGACTCGCTAAGATGAGTAGTGAATCAAATCATATATTAATATTGTTTGAGACTCTAACCCTTCGAACTCAAACCCGCAATCTCAATTGACAAAGGAAAAGAAGGCTTTTTGCTTATGTTTTCTTCTTTGGTGCTCTTGTGTGAGAAAATGTGGGTCGCCCTCACGGCCCATGAACAAATGAAAGCGTGTGGAGCATACTGCTCACACACACTGCCTATGCAGAACAGACCAGCATGCCGGCCATGCCACCACAGATTCTGAGCTGAGTGTTGTTGACCTGAAAAGACGTATGAGACCATCACCATGCTCACTGGGAGTGTTACTGACATTCTGTTCTTCGTGAGCAACACCAGCGCGTTTTTTGCATCGGTAAGTGTCCCATAGCTCAGAGAATGGAGTTTTGGGGACTGGGTATAGCTCTGTCGGATGGGTGGCAATTCAAACTAACACACGACACTAAACTGAATTTCTTCCAATAGACCAATTCAATGTTTGTAATCACAAGTAGGTGCGCACGCATCCGTGGCAAGAAAGTCCATAAGGATATAATGGCATGCATGATTTATCATTTATACATGACCTGACGGCGATCTGAGCAGGACGATAGCGGCGGGAAAATGTATTGATTCATAGTCCGTGTTCACAAACATGATTTAACTCTTTGTGCTTGCGTTATGCAGTCCTGAAACATTGGCGGCGAGGAAGAGTGCAGATTGAAAACTCTGGCTATTCTCGAGCAATGCCAGTCATTTGACAGTCACACCTTTAAATCCTGACGCACTCCGGGGAATTCCAGCAACCACAACAGACCTGTGATCTTGCCCAGCGTTGAATTATCAATGCTTAATCGTCACATGACGAGCAGTTTTAGTAGCAGCGACGCTTCTGTTCCGGTGTGAAAGTTGAATTTCCCTGCAACTAATCAAGACAACTGTGGCACACGTGGAGCTGTCAAGCCGCCGTTACTCCCTCTTCAAATCACACACCTGGGGGGGGCCGTGGTCTTCATTAGCTTTCTGGCCAACGGGGGAGTCGAACACCTCAACTCTCTAGGCTTGAGTGCCGTGACACCTCTTCGAACACTGCGGCACTCGCTGCCCATGTCTCCGTGGGGGGTAGGCCTGTGGCTTGTAAGAATCACCCAGTGGAATTCCTCTCTCCTGTTTTATTATAACTTTGTTTTTGTCATGAGTCAATATTAAATAGAAATTAGAGCCCAGAGAGGAAGACAAACAGATGGTTAAAAAAACCCTTTATTTACAACAAAAAATTCTTATTAGCAGACCCTTTAGGGGCCGAGTAGTTCAATACAAAGTATATATATTAAGACTCGTCCATGCGGTCGTCATCTGCGTGGCTACTCATCTCAAGTTCAGCGTTCATCGGGGCCAGATCGGGAGCAGGTGGAGGCTCCAGGGGGTCGCGCTGTACACAGGAGAGAACGGGATCGGATGAACAGCGATAAACAGATATTCAAAGCAATCTCGTCAAAGTATTGGAGTGTGACGTGCTCAGTCAGGTTCACAAACCTGTTCAGAGATTATGCGGCTGTGCCTCTCTGGGGTCGGGCGTGGCCTTATAAGGAGGGGCGGACTGATGATCTCTGATGGGAGACAGCTGGCAGCGATGGAGGCTCTGTGGACAATGGAGGCGCAGGTGGAGATGATGGGCGGTCCGCGGACGAAGGGCGCCATTCCTCCAGCTGTCGCCGCTGACTTTTTTTAAAAATGTTTTTTCAAATTCCAGTTCCGACAGTCTACATGCCAGAGTGTGCTTGGGCAACACAATGAATACTCAAAGTATTTTGTTTGAGCACTTTTGGTGTGTAAATTTGTGCATAATTTCCTGAATGGGATTACTATATGAGTCTTAGAGCAGCGGTCCCCAACCACCGGGCCGCGACCCGGTACCGGTCCGCAAGACATTCTGAACCGGGCCGTGACATTGAAAAAAAAAATAATAATAATAATAAATATTTTTGGTGGGCCGGTCAAACAAGTTTTATCAATCTGAGATGCTGTTATGCAGCACTGGAAATGTCTTGTTGATGGCTGACGCTAACTGAGATTCTGTTCTTTACCTCAACAGAAACACTATAAATGTGTTGTAGTTCAAGTGAGCTGCTGCTGTTTACCACTATTTGTGTGGTGTTATTTCAGATGTTGAAGAAAGCACAATTGTTGCATAGAATTGAAGCTCTCTTAATGGGAAGTATGCTACTTAAAAAAAAAAAAGAAAAGTCATGAATATGTGGTTTCGTATCAAGTTGTAAAAATAGGCCGAGGTTACTGAACGGCAAGCACCTCCCC
>OMKY01047347.1:0-12384 GCA_900302395.1 Bregmaceros cantori | reverse complement strand
AACCACATGTCAAGTTGAGATGGCGTGTTTGCACTGTGATATACGTGTGCTTTTGTTTTGTGAATGTGTTCAATGATGTAGCCTGTACATTCATCCTAATAATTCCATATGATGATGATTCCATACCTTTTCTAATTATAACTCAATACTTTTGAAACATGATTTGATTGGTTGCTGTTGTTATTGTGGGTTCGGGTGGTTATCTTAATTAAATTAAGCACTAGGTAGCATACAGCAGTCCTATACAGACCTAGAGATAAGATACCCCTCCTGAGTGACGAGTTCCTTGGTAATGCACGATCGGTCATACTGCAAGTTCTCGCTCGGTGCACTGATTGCGCGTCTCCGATAGGCTATGCATGAGGCATTACATCTAAACTAAACCAGTCTCGAATCCCTATTTATTTCTATGGCCATAAATGTACAGAAAAACCTGTCAAAATACCCATAAGTAACCGCAGACGGCCATCCAAAACGGCCCAAAATTGTTTTTTTTTTGGCGGGGGGGGGGTCATCATTTGATCCGACCCCCCCGAAAGCCGGTGGATAATTCGCACACTGGTCGCAGGCGATGGTCCGCTGCTAGAGAAAAAGCTACGCGCAAACAGGCGGGAGTAAAAGTGTTTACACATACCCCGACTGCCGGCAGAAACCCATAACCGCTTGGGTAGAGGCGGAGTACTATTAACTAGAGTGGAAGTCAAAAGATACTCAGCCTCTCGGTATCCAGCAGGTCGAACGAGCTTCCGCTCGTTCGATCTGCTGCATTAGCATTAGCATACTTCCTCGTGACTTCCCCCTGAGACAGCGCCCAGCGCCTTAAGGACCTAGCGCCCTCTAGCCGCAAGTCTCAGGCAATGAAGTGTGGCGCAGGAGCGCCACCTGTGACAATTTTTCTTTTTTTTTTTTTTGTTATTTTTTCCGGCGTCAGCGCCGTTTTTCCATCTTTTTATTGGATATGATTAGTCGGAAACTGGGTTGAAGAGATCGGGGGTAGACAATGCAGACAAGTCAACGAGCGTAGTCGAACTCGCGACACTGCGGACGCTGCGGTAGACACAGAACATGAATGGGCTCGCGTCAGGTTCGGTGTCCATAACCACTCGGCCAACACGGACCCCGTATTTTTCATCATTTCTGACAGGGTGAATCATCAAACAGCATTCAGAAACTGATATGCCACCTCTATGCCATACTATAACCTGATTCTAGCTAGACATCCACAGAATTTTTTACAAATTAAAAAAAAAAAAAATGACCCACCCCCAAAAAAGGAAGAAGAGTCGATTGCTGTTAAACTGCAAAAGAAGAAGAAGAAGACTGTCTTTAGCAGCCGGCCCCGACTGCATACCTCTAGTTATTCTTATCATCATCACTTTGGCTTCACTTTCAGAGCATGAAGCACAATTTTCATCTTTGCCCGAGTAAACAAAAAAGGTTGTGTGCGAATCAAAAAGCATCAGCTACTAAAACAGCTTGAAGAGCCTCCAAACCGAGACGTAACGGCATGTTAGATTGTGTTGTCTTGAAAGCCCGTACCAGGGGGCGAAGCGAATCAAAGTACGCAAGTATGGTGTGTGTGTGTGTGGGTGAGGAAGAGCGAGAGACGCGGCGAGACAGCTTAGAGAGAGCCACGGTGTTCACATTCACCGACACGGCCGGCAAAATTGTTGTAGAATCTCCAGAGTGCCATAGAGAACATTGAGCTGGAGTCAGCATGGGGGTGCTGGAGATATTTCACAATGTCTTTGAGGCGCTGTAAAAAGAAAAAAACAAGCAAAATAAATAAAACTTGAGCCCTGATTTTATTGCCGTTATGAATTGGTCAGCATTGCCAACCAAATAGCATTTCATACTTGTGTGATAGCCAACATAATACAAGAGGTTGCCAGCTCAAATGAGTGGTGTTGTGTGTGGTAGGGGCCATGCAGGAATAACCAAGTTACATTTTTAGAACTTTTTTAGATCTTTCTTTTTCTTTCTTTTTTTTGGGACAGTCAGTTGCCTAAGGTGGAAAAGTGGACGCAGGAGTTCATAGCACCAATGAACTGGCCAAATGTATGGAGAATCTGGGTGACTGGAGGCTACAATGGAAGGCTGGTCTGAGGACGACATAGAGAGGGAGAACAGTGAAATGTAGTGTTGAACAGTTGAACTTAATGATAGACACATTACCATACTTTGCTATTACCATAGTTCCACTGACATTCATTAGTTTAGGGCGGAGCCTGAGCCACTGGATCTTAGGTGTCCCACATTAGGAAAATCCACCCTATTGAATCAGCTCAAATCAAATTGTGCTTTAAATTGGACTGTGACCTTATCAATCGAAATTGAAATGATTTAGAAAATCCGGATCGATTCCCAGCCTTATTAAAGATACTAATCTCGCCAAGGGGGCGCGTGGTGGCCAAGCGAGTAGAGAGCGTGTCCCCCAGACCATAGGTCAAGCAGTGCCGCAGGTTCAAATCCCCCACAGTACAGCTTTTCTGCAATGTCTCCCCTGACTCTTCATCCCAGTTTCTGATTTAATCCTGTCACTAGCTCTCTCAATAAAGAATGAAAAACTGCTTGCACCCAAAAAAATGACCTTAAAAAACATACTAATACCCTCCTAGCATGTTCCGCTCTTCAGATATGGGCTGTTGAGAAAAACTGCTGTTTTCAGTATAACGGGCACCACCAGGTACCCAAGCACAGCTATATCGCACTGTGGATATACTCACACCTTCTCCAGGATGAAGATCACGCAGGGATCGTCAGTGAATAATCCACTCATTACCCGTCAGCTGACAGGGCCAGTGAATAATCCCATTGAGTGGAGGCGGGTTGGGGTATCAATAAGGGACAGAGGTGATGGCAGCCAATTAATTCCTATGACCAGGGCGCTCATTAGCGCTCGGCCGTCATGCTAATGACTGCTTCACCCTTGAATAGCAATGGGAGGCATCGTGTCTCAGTGACTCGTGGGACTTTCTCCATTGTTTTTCTTTTTTTCATTCAAAAAGGACAAATCCATTCTTTGACATGGAAAAAAGTAACCCTCTGTAGAAGCAAAGTGATGACAAGGGGTTACAGTTAGTTTGGGCCACACCGCCATGGGGCATGAGCAGGAAGTCGCAGGCTGTTTCAATTTGCGTACTTTGCAAAGTGCACAGCACACTACATGAACAGTGCGCACATTTCAAAATGGAATACTCCTAGCCTGGCAAACCAGAACCAACAAATCGTCCATGCATCGTTCAGGCAGACCAACCGGGCAGAGAAATCAGAGGCTTTGAGGCGGTTTGCAACACGTCAGCTTTTTTCAAGTATTTCTACTAACTGTAAACATATATGCAAAAGTGGCACAATGGTTGTATTCTTAAAAGCCTAACAAAAATATCTATGAATATGACAGAAAGGTGAATGTAATACAAACAAGTTTTATTTAAATTGAGTGTAAACACAACTGTACACAAAAACACCGCTAATGCCCCACGCCCCCCATGGTCGTCAGTGCTGGCAATGGCTTAGGCTTTGTTTATGCTGGCTGAAAGGGGTGTGTTCACACCTCTGTATAGCCTCTTACAGACTAGGTACTCAACATGTGAATAGAGATAGGTGTACGATAGCGATAAAAGTTGTTTTTGGAGAAGTGTCAAATGGGGTCACCAGTGACCCCTGCTGACTCCATGGGGTTAAGGCGGGCCTTGTTCGAAGATGTGATCCTCTATGTCACTTGTCACAACTAATGCGCCGTGATTTGAAGCCTTCATTTGATCACCCCCTTTTTTTTTACACTTTATTCGATCCTGCTTAATCCAGACCAAATGATCGCTCTGGTCACGTGTGATACGTGGACGATTCATTTGTTGTGGCTGCCAGACTACTATACTCGGTGACAAACTGAACAAATATAGCGGTGGTGTGACCTCACGTCACTCCACTCTCCACCAATTTCACTGCTTCCCTAAAAAGTAACCCTGTATGTGAATTCTGACTCATATCACATTTACTGTGACGTACTGTGAGTTACCGATAAAATAAATGAAAACTCACATTTATACGACAGTACCTGGACCCACTGCTGCGTCTTCAGTGGCCATTGTTTGTTTTGAAACTCGCCGTTGTTGTCCCGCCCCTTCCACAACGTAGTCAAAATGGCGTCAAAAGTGTCTTATTTTGGACGTTTGAAGTTCGCCATTCAGGTAATTGTGGCGCTTTCGAATTGGAACAAGTCTACATACTCGAAGGAAGTGAGCAAAGTGCGTGAATGGAAAAGACTCAAAGAGCTTTTTCTTTTTCTTTTACTAATGCGAAGTTTAAAACGTCACTCATGGCGGAACACATGAAAACATGACAGTTAGACTAGTGGGAATATATTAATTCAAGTGTGCACTATTCAAGAGAAAGTGGGTGTTCCTTGATCTCTCTATTGCTCTAGTCGTAAAGCTTGTCGCTTTTGCTGGAGGCCCCGGGGGAAATCTTGAAATAAACAACTGACGATGGTTTTTCAAATTATACTTAGCCCAGTTTCTTTCATAAGATACCTATACAATTAGTGGTTCAGGAGCCATTCATGTCTGCCTGGTTGGTCCAGATCCACCGTATAGTCGCATGCGATGCTTGAACACTTCGTTGGTTCTGGCTTGCCAGGCTAAGCATGAGCACACTAAAGCTGTGTCCATAGGTTTGGACAAGTGATGAGAGGCAGTTTGGTAATTGTCTGAGAAATCGACGAACCGTGACCATTGCAGCGGTTAAGATGAAGCTTGGATTAAGGGTCAGATGCTGGTCGATGTAAGGAGGATCAAATGCTGGGTCATTCATCCATCCAGATCATTTTCTTTGTGTTTTGAGCAATGTCGCAATAACCTCTGCACTCACTACGGGTCGCCAGTTATGCTTTTTTTAGTCCCATACCAAAATTACCACTGAGCCATGGAGAAAAAAAAAGTAATTTATAATACTGGTAGTTAAAAATATTGTTCTAAAGGGGCGCGCGGTGGCGGAGTGGTTGCAGAAACCGGAGTGGTTTCTGATAGGTCTACCCTGGTATCTCATCAAATTTTTGCACTAATGCTGTCAATAGGGCTGTTGCATGGTGATGTCATGGTCGGGTGGCAGACATTTTGGAGGCAGCATCGCAGTCAGACGAACAGGCAGAGAGCGATCTTAGCCTCTGTTTAAAAGTCTTCTATTATTGCAGCAAAACTATGTCCAATGTAATTACCCCATATGGATGTGAAGTTGTAAGGTATACTTAACCGTATATATACTTCACCGTACATGCTACCTCCAAAATGGCTGCCACCTCCAAGCTGTGACATCACTGCGCAACAGCCATAGACGGTATATAAAAATGGACACTGTGTTCGTTTTGATGTCCGTGCCTACTTCCAGGTTGGTATGGGGGGAGCCTAGTCTCCTAAATCCGAGGCCTATGGGAATTCCAATGCAAATATTCCAATCTTAGCAGCCTACTTTAACCTATTTAAAGATTGTTTCTAATAGTTTTTTTAATGTATATTGCTGGGATAATTATCGGTTAATTGTGTGAGGGGGCTCATAATTTCACAAACGCGTCAGATTTGGCGTTAATATTTATTTCAGCTCCCATAGGATCCCATTAATTCATACAGTACCACTGGAAGAAGTTGTGTGTGGGGTGTCTCTCTCTCCCATCTACTGTATAGCTCTCTCTATCTCTCCTTATCTCCAGATATACAGGTACTTTCAACAATGGCAGCGCGCGGTCGGCGGCTTCAACTCGACTTTGATGAAAGCAATGGGATGACGTCATGCACGCTGCATCTACTTTATATGCAGTCTATGTGGTCAAGTGAATATTCTGTACGTACATTAAAAGGCAGAACATTTTAGAAGTCCTTGGAAATTAAAGTTGAGAGCAGACTAACATTGAAACAGAATATATGGTTTGGTTGGTTTGAAACATCCCCTTATCTTTAAAGGTGTGTCACTGCATAACACAATTCTGTTATCAACCGCTCGATCAATAGCATGAGCATAGCGCGTTGCACTCTCTTTTTCTTGACAAAGACATTTCCATGGCCCATTACACTGCCATTCCGAGTCCTCGCCATTCCGAATGTTGTATTCCACGAATTATAACTGAGAAGCCCCTCTCCGACATTTGGGTGTTGATTCAGTCAGGCGTTGGCCCGTGCAGTTATTGCTGGGTAGACCAGGGGCAATCATACAATGAATCAAGTGCGTAACTAGACACCCGCTCTAGTTCAATTTGTTTTCGTTCTTCCGATCTACAGAGTATGATGGTAGTTTGTAGTTTGTTTTTGACTGACGATCAATCGGCTAATTTCTCAATTAAAATCGTAACGTTTATCAGCGTGAATTTTCATTAAAGGTTTGTAATATTAATTATTAACTTTTTTTCTGTTTCGCTATCTCATTTACATTTTTTAGTATTAGCATGGAAGTGCCATCACCCAAGCTTACTTGTGGTCTTTAATGTATTGTATAGGGCCATGGCACTGGGAATGGTGGCTAGCATTTGGGCCAAAAAATATTGAACACGTTTGAGCGGAGGATGGGCCAAACAAGCAAATGATTAATCACTGCCGATTAATCCATTATCAAATTAGTTGGTGATTATTTTAATAATCGATTATCATCAATTAATCAATTAATCGGTTGCAGCTCTAGTAGTTTGCATGAGAAAATTCTCAAATATAAAGGACAGGTCCTTTCTGAGTCCTACGGGCACTCCGGTTTCCTACACCACCAAAATATAAGTTGCACAAAGAAAGAAATGATTGACGACCATGAACCATGGGTTTTCATCACTATTGTTAGACAAAGAAAGTGACCTTAAGAATTTGTTGCGTTTCACCGTGTTCCTGCATAGCATTCAGCTCATCAACGTGGGTCACTGCTCACCAATCCACCCCACACTTTTTTATTGTGTACAACTACAGTCCATTAGTAGATCCACGTCTGACATTCCTTGGCTTCTTCACATTTCCAAACACTTCCAAATGTCCACCGCCAATTACAGAACAAGATCAGCTGGGTGATGTGTAAGAAAAACTACTAGTGGGGTCCGCGTTGGCCGAGTGGTTATGGACACCGCACCTAACGCGACCCCATTCATGTTAGTGGCGCTGCATCTACCGCAGCGTCCACAGTGTTGCGAGTTCGACTACGCTCGTCGACTTGTTTTCAATGTCTACCCCCGATCTCTTCAACCCTATCCAATAAAGATGGAAAAACGGCGCTGACTCCGGAAAAATACCTTTAAAAAAAATAGTAGTAAAAAGCAGAGATGAGCAGAGTAAAAAAAAAAAGCAGAGTACTGGCGGTTCGTAATGCTTGCTTGCGGATTGCTCTATTCCTGTCCTATTTTGCCCTGTCTCGTGCCCCCCCCTCCTCTATGCGCGCAATGTACAGCACTTTTCTTCCCTTGCGGATGAGAAAATGTGCTTAATGTATAAAGCTGAATTGAATTGAATAAACAGTAATTACCAACTACCCTGCCACATGTCTTGTATAAAAATTATTATGATTTTTGAGATTTGTTGGATGATTTCAACTAAAGCTTGTTGATCTGCACATATCCTCAGTCAGGCTGCTAATGAGTGACATGTTCACAGCGTCCAGCTGGAAGTGGAACGTGCCAGGATTTTTACATTTGGCTGTACTTTCACTTTATACATGTTTGGCTGATGAGTGTGTGTACCCATGGTTGACGTTAAATCGGATCATTTAGGCGTATTATTTTCTGTGATGTAAGGTGCGAATCCAAAAAACGATTTGCTTATTTTGAAAGGGTACAAAACCCAAGCCCCCAACCTAACCCTAACCTCCTACTACATACCTCTAACCTAACCTTAACCCAACCCTAACCATACCCTAAACTTAATCCTAACCTTAACCCTAATCCTAACCTTAACCTAACCCTAACCTTAACTCTAAACTTAACCTAACCCTAACCTAACCCAACCCTAACCGTAACCCTAATCCTAACTTTAACCTAACCCCTAACATTAACGTAACCCAACACTAACCTTAACCCTAATCCTAACCTAACCCTAACAAAATAAGTGAATCGTTTTTGGGATTCAAACTTTACATAGCGGCAAAAAATACATTATCCCGATTTAACAGGGACTGTGTACCCACACCCAAACACACACACACACACACACACACACACTACAAAGAAAATATCCTGTCTCTCACAGTGAACTGAGGTTATTAATAGTGCTTAATGGCCGACTTTATTTTCCGTCTTAGAATCTCCTGCCGACTCCTCCCCACCTCTGAGGTCCGGGTGGAGTCATTAATTGATACGCGTGCAAGATGCACAACAATAATAATGATGGCCGCCGGCTGACAGACACACACCCACTGCGGCTCCCGCTGGCCGCGCGTCGCTTTGTGCTCTGTCACGGCGGTGTCCTTAGCAGGCGAGAGACGTTTTACGGCTCTGTTTTATCGGCGGCTGTCTCACGCCGCCTCCCCCCCACTTGCCGATTTGCGTTTCTGCGTCTCACTTTCAATCAGAGCGTGATTCCCGTCTCCATTTCTCCTTGATGTGTCACCTGTCTCTGGACTCTATGCTTCTTCAGCTCCTTATTTATATCAGCCCCACAATTTGTCTCGAGGGGCTTCATATCGGGTACAAGTTGCTATTCCGAATTTCTGGTATCACGAAAAGGAGCAGAACATCCTAAATATGAAAATGTTCTTCTAGACGAAGAGGCGATTTGATGCACATATGTTAATGTAGCAGATCAAAGTTCGAAAGTACGAAAAAAAAGGAATATAATCAGTTATACAGAGAGACAAAAGCTATTCCTTAGTCAAAGTGTTATGGTACAAAACTAGAACTAGGACGAGGAGACAAACCAGCAGAGGTGGAGTGAGGAGGAGGTCCGCTCGGCGTTCAAGAGAAGACCTAGGGTAGCGTCTTCCTTTTAAGGAGGTGGGCGACCAATCCGGATGCACGCTGAGACGAAGAGATGAGCGGCAAGTGCGTGTGGCGTGCGGTGCGTGAAGGACGTCGTCCGGCTTGTGCCGCTCGTGGACGACTTGTGCCGCAACACAAAGATTTTTTTTTTTTTGGCGAAAAGACGTAATAAAAGGGCAACGCCTCCAACAAGATTTCTAGTCTAAGGTAAAGTCTTAAATGTAATTTTGCTTCTGGGATGAAGACAGTGTCTATTTCTCTAAGTTATTTTATAAAAGTAGTCTAACATGTGGCTTTGCCTTGAGATCACAGGTCAAAAAGATCTTCATTGTTGGTTTGTTGGTTTGTCTGTCCCCAAGATAACTGAAAAAGTTGTGCACGGATCTGGATGAAATTTTGTAGTTGTTAGAAATGACACACGGAAGAATAGATTACATTTTGGTGCATTTCTGTAGCCTATAAGTAACATAATCATATTTAATCAACAACTTACCGATAGATCACTGGGCGCTTACTGCAGTCTTTTGGGTCGCATGGGACCGCTGGGAAAGGCACTTGCATCGATAATGGGTTGCCACACATACCGCTAGCACTAAAAGTGCAATTTTTTTGTACCACTACGGCACAGGTTTGCAATCTCTGAGTGCTTCCAGTTCCAATATGGGTTAAGCTAGATAAACCCGAATCTAAACCCGAACCTAAACCAAATCACAAAAAAATTAGTCAAAATGGAGACAGTCACCCTGTCGGGTCACCACGAAATAACTAAAGTTAACAATATATCGAAGTTCAGTACTGATACACAACATTGGAAGCAATGAAGCTATCCAATAAGCCCGACTGGAGCTTTTCCTATCATGTCTGAAATATTGTTGGCTTGTTATTGTTACCTTCAGAACAAATTGAGTGGAAGGCGGACTGCGTGATTACCCTTCTCATAAAGTATAGATGATCAAAGCAGAGAACATCAAAGCCTACCACCTGCCACAGCGAAAAGAAAAAAAAAAAAACTCAAATAATATTGTTGAGTAAATAGAGAAAATACATTTGGAGTGCCCTAAGCACAGGGGAAAATAAATCAAACGTATGTATATATACATCCAAATCAATTATTTTGAAATTGAAGTCATTGTTGGAAAAGGCCATTAACGCACAATTTCTGATTTCGACATGGGACATTGATCCCAAAGGGACATCACCTCATTTTGGAAATAAAAATACTGAATACTGATTCAAAGCGCATGCACCATCGGCTAAAAATCTAACCTATAGACGAAATCCAAGGCACTTCCGGTGTCTGAACGTCACTTCTGGTGTAATTTACATGCCGTGTATTTGGCTTTTTTTTAATGTCTATTCGGTGGGAAAAGACACCTATAGGGTTATTTAAAACGTATGGTGGTAACTTTCGGTGTGCTATTCCTCACCCAAAAGCTCTCGTGCGGATCTGTGACCCACAAATGCATGATTTAATAATCAGTGCAACTCGTTCCATTTTCTCACTTGTTTCATTTTCCTTTTGGAAATACTAGAAGAAGCAGCCAGCCTATTGATCCAGAAGAACACTACTCGGTGAGTAACTTTCAGTCGGATTTTGACTGTATTTCATCAATATGTATACAAAGTTATGATCGGAGCGAGTGGGATGATGTGTTACTGGTCACATCTTGTGAACGGATTTTGAACTGCCATGCGTTTTGTGTGTTTTGTGTGCTCGGACCTCGGTCCAGTACCAGCGTTGACATAGGCAACAATAAGGCACCGGAAGTGACTGAGAATGGCGGGACAAAATGACTCCCACCAGTGTTTCGTACGTAAACCCGTCTATTAATACTTGCTGTAGCATTGCAGTGCAGTAAACTAACATAATTCTTACACCTAGTACTACCTACTATGAATGTGATTACCTGCTACAGTGTCACTTTATTGCATTTGTTTATAGTGTTATTAACTCATTCACTTCCAGATGACGTGTTTTGACGTGTTTTCGCCTGCAGATGTATGTGTGCATGTGTGTGTGCGCACACGCGCGTGTGTGTTTGTGCGGATGTGCTATCGCTCCTCCCAGCTCTCTCTTGTCTCTCTGTCCGTTGGAAGTGCCGGGTGCGCACGTGTGTGCATGTAGACCCCCCAAACATAGTGTATGGAACTCTTACGCTCTCATGTGTCCTTTGACTCCGTGAACCTGTAAGCCTTGAAAGATGACAACTTCTGTCAATGGGATAGATTTGGGAATCCAGGGGTTAAGGGGAAATATAGGCTGGGAGTGAATGAGTGAGTCAATGGCTGTGTCCGAAATCGCCCCCTATCCCCTACTCCCTTATTATAAAATATAATTATAAAATATATAATTATAAAATTCAACAATCATCACAAAAAGTCAGAGGTACTCACATTTATAACAATTTGCAGCAGTCGGTCGCTATTTACTCCGGCATTTAAAAAAAAAAAATTTAGGTCATTTTTAAAACGTCTCGCAATGCATTATGGGTTATATTGCTCCGTCTAGGGTACATCCGATGCTCACTACATTTCGCGGTGCATTGTGGGATACTTTCAGTGCACTATCTAGGGTACATGGAGAATTCGGACACCCCTACAAGACCCCCATATAGTGCACTATATGGGGGTTAGGGAGCGATTTCGGACACAGCCAATGTGTTACTATATACACTGAAGTGCCTATTGTGTCTGACACAAATTCCATGGCCAGCACGGTGGCACAGTGGTTAGCCCCCACCACCAAAAACATGTTCTAGTTTCTAGTTCTGCTCCAGAGTTGGCCCCCGGGCGCTGCACAGCGGCTGACCACCACTCCTCAGGGTGGTGGGGTTAAATGCGTAGGAAGAATTTCACTGTACATGTATGTACGTGTGACGAGAAGCTATAACGTATCTTATCTAATGTCTGTATACTACTTGCATATGCAAGTATAGCATAGGCAAATTAAGTTGATTCTGATTCTGAAATATGAGCCTATAGTGCACTCGATAGTGGACGCGCCATTTTGTACTGTCGTACAAAATATACCCATATGTAGGCTGGCATAATAAACATTTAAAGAGTTGAAACCGACTTTAAGCATGGGAGCACTTTTCAACTGGCACGTGAAGCTGGGCACTTTGTGCCAAGCCAAGTTTTGAAGCTTTTGAAAAACTTGAACAACACAGCACTCTTAGCAGACTTGTCCAACTTCAACTAAACGCTGAAAGAAGCGTTTCTCCGCTCTGTAGCTGGCAAGATGGCACACACCATGGCGCTGCACGGCAAAAAAAATATAGACAACCCATTTTTGGTGAAACTTTGTCAGGGTGGAAAACAAGCCAACGTATTGCATACTTCTGAAGTGCACTCCACTTCGGTGCACTGTATACAGTCTAGCACACTACATGAATAGTGTGAGGATTTCCAATAGGTAAGTGTTGTTCTAAATGCATTTATGGAACAAATGC
>OMKY01047346.1:0-15000 GCA_900302395.1 Bregmaceros cantori | reverse complement strand
ATAAATATGTTGTAGTTTAAGTGAGCGGCTGCTGTTTACCACTATTTGTGTGTTGTTGTTTCAGATGTTGCTTGTTACAAACGAGAAAGCACCATTGTTGCATAGAATTGAAGCCCTTTTAATGGGAAGTATGCTACTTTAAATAAAAGTTATGAAAATGTGGTGGTTTCGTGTCAAGGACAATTGCGTCACGTCAAACAACAGGCTCCGTTAAAAATATATACGCTGCCGAATGACTGATAAGCTGCACCTGCAGTAATACATTGCAGATGATGTGTAGATTGCTGGCAAAATCTTCTTTCACTATTCTACCATCTAGGTCACAAATGTTGACTCGATTCCAGACGTATTTCCCCCGTATCTTTCTACCTACCTTACCCCATCAATGCAGGCATGTAATCGTTTTATGATTCCTGGTGGTAGTTATTGAACTACCAATGAACATGCAACATGAATGTATGAATGTAAGAATGCATTTTCAGGTGCGTGCTTAGTGTACTGGCTCTCTGTAACTTGCTTACTGGACCCGCGGCCAGTCTTAGTCAAGTTCACAGATAACAATTGCCTTCTAGGCTTTAAGCCCAAGGAGAGTGTTGTTTGAACTCTTCCAAACGCCAGAGCTACTGGCAGAGTTATGCGAGCATGAATGGAAGCTCACTTTAATAATAACAATTTAGATCAATGCAGTTAGACCGCAGCGTGGTCAACTGTAAGATGGTAAAATAGCATAGCAGTTAGCCTGTGAACCAGGACAATGGAAGTCTGCTGAATGAATAGAGAAGCTACAGGTGCTAATCGTTAGCATTACCACTTCTTCGTAGCATCCCTCCAGAGGCGGCGCCCAGTGCCTTAATGGGGCAGTATTGCCCCCTACTGCTAGCCTCTGGAAGTGGCAGAAGCGGCGCAAGCGCCGCACACAACATTTTCCGTGCAGAGGGGATTCAAACAAATTTATGAAAGAGGGAACCATTTTGTTAGGGTTATCTCACATGACTATGATGGATACCGTATGTGCTGGAAAGTCTGAGTGTGAACTGAGCTGCACAGTTTGAGTTGTACTCTCTGTATTTCAGAATGAATGCTGTCGGTGAACAGTCTGCTACACGTGCCTATGTTTGTAAGTGCTTTATAACAGATTTGCTGCATTTGTATGCTCTGTGCTCCCAGGATCAGGCACAAGACAAAGTTTTTAGCAGAGACAGTGTGCTAAGAATGTTGCTAATAACCTCCTCCTGTTTCCTCTTTCAATCTCTCTCTCTCTCTCTCTCTCTCTCTCTCTCTCTCTCTCTCTCTCTCTCTCTCTCCTTGTTCTATTGTTCGCTCTTTCTAGTCGATTTCCATCCCCCAGCAAACATCTGGTAATAAATCAAAGATAGGCAGAGACGGAAACGAGGGAGCGCCCGTAAAAAAAACCCTGAACCTTCTCATTGCAGCAGCAGCAGCAGCGCCAGCGCCCGGACTGTTCTGCTTAAGAATATATTGTTATGGTCGAGTGCGAGCGCGCCATGATAATTAGCATTAATAATTAAAGACGTGGAAATGGTGGAGAGAGAGCTTTAGTGCAAGCCCCACGCTAAATGCTCGGGAGATGCTGAGAGGACAATCCAGCTCCATCATCTGCTACCCCCCCTTTTTCTCTTTTCTTTTTTTTATGTCTTTATGTTTTCGTTTTAATAGCGTCGCTCCGCAAAGACACCAATTACATGTTTACCCGGCTGTTACTGCCCTTGGAGATTAGGGCTTATTGTCACCATAATTTAGCATATCAACCAACATTACTTACAATGCATGTTTCCCACTGCTGTGATCAGTAGCAAAATGTCCCCCCTATTACATCTAATGTGTCCATTTGGAAATGTATAATTAAAAGTTTCATCTTTCTCCATTGTTTTCAGCATTTCAGCAGGATTTCACTCAACAAGCTCTCAAGGAGCCTCTCTCTCTCCCTCTCCCTCTCTCTCTCTCTCTCTCTCTCTCACGCTTCTTCACACAGACTATCTCGCACGCACTGTCTCCAACCCTCTTTTCTTCCTACCACACTCTTCCCCTGTGTCTCTGTCTGTCTCTCTCTCTTTCTCTCCCTCTCTCCTCCTACAGTCCCTCTTTCTTCACTGCCCTCTATCAATCTCAATCTCACTCCCTTTCCATCTCTCCCTCTGTCATCATCTATCTGCCCCCCCCCCACCCTGTCCCTCCCTCCATCTCTCTGTCTCTCTCGCACTTGCTCTCCATCGTCGGCGTTCTTTCCACCATAAGCATCTCCACTCCTGACATTGCGTCTTGTGAAGTAGGTCACACCACTGCTAGGAGCCCTACTAGGCCTGGGCCGCTGCGCTAATGTGTGTGTTCAGGGTGTGTTCGTGTAGTAGTAGTGGGGGTCGCTTGTTTCTCTACGTGTTTGTCTCCGTGGATCATGTGTTACAAATAGTCAAACACGAGCATCTGAACCCAAACAGAGACACAAATACACGTACATACTGATGGCCAACTCAGGAAATCACCCACACAGGGCTATTGCTACACCACTGTTTAAATGGTATAGAATTGTTTAAACTGTTTAAATGGTACTCAAAACCCTGAAAATATTATGGTGTAAATTACATGTAATGAGTTTGTGTCAGAGGAAGTAACTCTCTGTAGGTTTTTGTTGGTTAAGAAGAACAAAAAAAACTAGATTTCAAGTTAACAGGATTCATTTCTTAGAATAGTTGCTTGCTGTGAGAACTAGGGTATTTTTAGAGGAAAAACTGTCCAACCAATTAGTCGAGTAATCGTTTCAATAATCAGCAACTAATCGACTGTTAAAATAATAGTTAGTTGCAGCCCAACTGCCTTTGCTTTGTTGTGGGATGCTGTCTACCAAATTCTTACAGTGTAATTTCTTTCTGAACTATCATTTCATAAAATTTAGAACCCTAAATTGACAGCCCTTATCTGTTGCGCTCTAACTATTTGATAGGAAGCCATAGATATCCGAGCAGCAAATCCTCCATGTTAGCTCTTTCACTGATGCTGACTGATGCAAGTGAGTCGACAGCACTGAGCGTTAGCCATAGCTGCCGGCGAGAACTGTTGATAGAAAACTCCTCGGGCAGCAGCCCAAAAAGTCAGGGCATTGATCCGCTTTCTCTGGCAGGGAGAACACGCCAAACGGTGATCTATACGTCTTCTGCAGTCCAAGCCCATTATCCCTGATTCACACCATACGACTATAAGCGAGGGAGGCGGGGGGGGGGATAGAAACGCCTCTTGAAACAACGTTACTACATCAGCAACTTACTGTCCGCCACATTCTTTAGGTTTCTAAAGGATTAGATCCTGGTTTGAACTCTGTCTTAGTTTTACATCAACAAAAATGTATTTGTAACACAGGAAAATATGTGGTTCTCTCTCTCTCAATTATGTTTTCAGCTGCGTTGGTTCGTCCCTTCGATAACTGAAAAAGTTGACCACGGATCTGGATGACATTTTCCAGAGTTGTTGGTAATGACGAAAGAAAGACGTGATTCACCAAATTGGTGCATTTCTGTAGCCTATGAGTAACATTGCTCTGCATGAAAAGTGCTTTATAAATAAAGTTTGATTTGATTTGATATTAACGGGTGAACGAATGATCCCAGTTCTCTGTAGTGACGTCACCCGTGTCTCCAGCAGCTGCGCCCGAGGCGCATTTAGTCTCCCAAACAGCCGATGGCATTTTTGGCTGGCGGTGCCATTTCCGAACGTTTCTGATCGCGTTCGGGATGTTTCAGAATTAAAACATGGCGGACGCGCCGCCAACAGCAAGTTATGGTTGTCTGCTCTCCATTTTTGCATCAGCTTGTATAGCGCAGCGGTAACATGCTTGACTCAAACCACCATGCCACGAGTTCGAATCCCGTCACAAGAACTGCTTTGCGCCTTTTTTTTCAACCTGCAAATTGCGCTTTTTATGTTAGGTTTAGGGGTTAAGCACAGGTTTGCAATATCTGAGTGCTTTTAGATAATAATGTGCAATCAAATTTCTATGTGCAAACATTTTCTATGCTGTGAGAGCAATCAGATGTGTTATATTCCAATTTTAATATTATTTAAAAAGAAATCTACTATGCTATAGCTATAGCTGAGTTATAGCTCAGTGTGTTAAGACTTCAAAGCACATATACGCTGAGATTTGTGAGTTGGCTTCCCCTCGCAGACAGCTTTGTCGCATGTCTCCTCCCCTTTCTTCACCCCTTTCCAGCTAATCCTGAATAAACTGAAGATGGTCCGAATGGGATGATAATAAATAAATAAATAAATGAATGAAATAAGTACAGAAATGAACTAGAAGCACCAAGAGATTGCAAACCTGCGCCGTAGTTGTACAAAAAAATAGTACTTTTAGTGCTAGCAGTATGTGTGGCAAACCATTATCAATGCAAGTGCTCGTAGAGTAGTAGCCTGGTGAGCCAGAACCAACGCATTGTCTAGACGTTTGTAACAGTTAGGAAGCTAACGCTGTTGGACCTAACCAATCACTCAGATTTTTACATGGAAACGTCTCATTGACCACCCTGTGCACTAACCAGGTAAGGAACTTTCCATCCATCTATCTGTAGGTGTTGGTGATTAAGTACGATTATGTTGCTTGATGTAGGCACGGGAGTCGCGGCCACGCCGCGTGACTTCACTACGGGGAACGGGGCTTGTTCACCCGTTAATAATAATGAAGTATCACTATTATGTTACTTATAGGCTACAGAAATGCACCAAAATATTCTCATTTATTTCGATCGTCATGTCCAACAACTCTGCAAAATTTCATCGAGATCCGTGCTCAACTTTTTCACTTATCCAGGGGATAAATAAATACATTTTGATACTTGTATGCTCAGTAACAAAAAGTCCCAAAGCCATAAAAAATGTGTGGCTTGATTAAACGTCCATGTAGAACATGTCCTGACTATTTTTGGCACTGTATAAAAACCTTTGAGCATGGAATGCCAAATGTTCTAATGTGATGCGGGAGGGTCAGACATGGCTAGTAGATTCTAGATGGCTGTCCTCTTGTCTGTTATCGTCTGTGATGGCTCCAATCCCCCGGGCACTGGAAGCACTCCATCAATATCTGCAGTCAGCAGAAGACACACACACACAGACACACAAACACCTGCAGGCACCCATACACAACTACACATGCATACACACACACACACACACACATACACACACATGGACAGCACACACACCCAAATGCAACTCATACAAACATGTGAAAACCTGTGCACACACATGCCCACGCACACATGCACTTACACACACAGACTAACACCTGCAGGCAATCATACACATGCACACAAATGCTCACAAATATACATGCATACACACATGTACTTACATACACAGGGATGCACATGGCTACATTGGGGCTTCCAGTAATACATTCGGTAGTGCAGGCATTGATGATCAAAAGGTTGGCGGTTCAAATTCCGTCTCTGACAGTCTTGTACGTGTCGTGTCTTGGACAAAACTCAACCCCCAAATTGGTCCCCATTGGTTGAGTGCCTTTCATGACAGCCATCGATGTGAGAGTGTCTACATAATTTCCCGTTTGAGTTTTCAAAATTAAAATCGAATCAAAAACATGAGCAAGGCCGCACACATGTCCAACTGCACACTTACAAAATGTGTTACACACACACGCCTGTCCCAAGGATGTGTGTGTGCAACATCTTTGATTGTGCGTGGAATTAGGATTGAGCGATCACGTGACTTATGTTCGAGTCCGCTGCCAAACTCATCGCATTGGTTGTGGAGGAGCTTATTATACGTAGTAGGAGCGGCCTCGAACATCAACAGCCGCTCCCCGTTCGCATGTCGACCGGTGCGGCTGCGCGCACCTGCACATTCCATTAAGCTACAAGTTGGAGCCTCCGAGATAATGCGGCCACCCTGTTGGTCCCTGTTGGCAGCATTTTGAGGCATGGAATGTATGGAATGCAGCCCATGGTCCAACAGCAGCCATGAAGACGGCGTCTTACCGTGTCGTCGGATTGCGGTAAGGTTCCATTTGGGGAAACGAAAGAAATGTAACTTGCACCATGCGCGATGATGCTCCACTGCCTTTAACGCAGCGATTTCCAGGCATGTCGGCTTTCGGCTTGCGCACCGTGCGCGTGCAGGAATTTAAACACCCCCATGTGTACCCATGCAACTCCGCCTGAAACAAGGAGGTGCTACTCTTTTCGTGGAAGCAGCCTGCCACGAGTGACGTCACGATCTCGTTCCCAATTGTGTGCATGAATGTGATGTGTGGGCAAGTGTTCAAGCGTGCAATATCTGATTAACCAATCAGCACACAGACTTCTCCAAGGAACCGCTGTGATTGGAAGGCAGTCAGGAAGTATTTCACGACTGTACGAGGGAGAATAAATCATACTAATCACTCTGCCAGCAGAGATCTCGGTGCAAGGCTAGTTCATGAAAATATTAATTACCTTGTGATATACTGGGAGTGAGTTGGGTGGGGCGGAGGGCACCACTTTCCCACCCTAGAGAGAGGTGCTTTTAATTGCTTGAGAGGCAGCAGACCGGTCAGATCGGTTCGGCGGACTTGATTGGAGCGGCTAATGGGGCAGATAAAAAGCAATTATAAATTATAGCCTATTAGAAATTTATTAGAAATATGTTTTCTTTTTAATCACCGTGTACAACACGGCAAGTGTGGCGATAATGTTGCCGGGCATGACAGCTTAACACGCGTCTATACACCGCGTATTCATTCTGTACACACAGTCTACACACTGGTGGACATTTGCTCAAATAACATTATGGTGCGCTAGTCAGACTGTGCACATCCAAATACCGGTACACATGCATATACACACACACGGACACACAGATATACGCACAAAAACACACACAGACACACACATATTCCCCACAGACAACATTGGCTGTCAACGGCAAAGTGTGTTGAGTAGAGAATATGCTTGCTGTCATGCAAAGTAACCACTGTGTTACTGTACATCAGTGTGTGTGTGTGTGTGTGGGAGGTTGTTTGTGTATGAGACTCTGAGTGTGTCTGTGTGTGTGTGTGAATGGGTTGTCATAAATGCTTGCACTGATTTGAAATGGCTGCTTCCCAGGTCAGGTCGTGGGTGCAGCAGTCACCCCCTGCCTGTCTCCAGGCTGGCATTCCCTGGCCAGACAACATTCCTAGTTCCACCAGCGTGTCCTTGTTCTTCCCTGCGTTCGCTTATAGGTGGGTCCTAATGTGGGCCCGTCAGTTGCCTAAGGTGGAACAGTGAAATGTTGTGGTTAAAAAAACGTTTTTTTTTCAGGATTGCTATGAGGACCAGAAAAAAAAAGAATTAGCGACCCGGATTTGGCCCGCGGGCCGCGAGTTGAATAGCCCTGGTCTACATACAACAGTTCACATGGCTGTTTCTGGACCAGGCCAGTGGGGGGCCAAACACACCATGAATAATTTGGTATGTGGTCCAAAAATTATCATCGAGAACGATAAAAACCAGAGACCAACATACCCACATGCATGAATTTGCACTGGAAGAAGGTTGCCTGCTTCCGATAAAGTGAAAAGCACATTTAATTCAGGATAGTTTTACATTGAACAGCACCAATAGACAATGACAATAGAACCACAGACCAAGGCAGTATACTGGGAAGTTTCCATCACCCTGGACTAGCCTTTCTGGAGCAGGAACACTGGAAGACTGGCACATGCCAAAGGGGCTTTCCTTATATTATCATAAGGCAACGACAGGTGATATAATTCTTGACAGGTGGAGAGCAAGTTGTGCTGAGTTTTGGAGCTTCCAGCACATAGTACGGGCCCCCAGATCCCAGCATCCCCCTCCCAGTAGATCGCCAGGTGTCACTTTAGCTAAAGCGGATGTGTGTCTATTGGTATTGGAAGTAAATTTGCTCTACTCCAATAGTGTTCAAATATTTGGACATGAGGCCTATAATATGTAAAGGTCTCCAGAATTTAAATTCCTTTAAACCATCATCAGCCACTTCCTGCTAGATAGGGGTGCCTATCAGGGTCAAAGATTTGCATGAAATCCATATGCAAACCCCCACACGCGGACTCATGCTCAAGTGCGGAAAAGCTGGTCCTGCGCCACTATGTACCATTGCGGTAATATCGGATTATGGTTTAAGATCAATTTCTTGTTTTAATATTTAATTATTCATATGTTCACTTTATCTCCTCACCCTCAGATGCCACCAGCCACCTCACCCCTCCTCCTTCCATCTCACCCTGAAGTCAATCAATATCAGCGTGTGCACTGATGTGTGTTGTGTGTCTGTGTGTATGTCTATAATGACGTAAGACGGAGCTCTAAGTGGAGGCTCTATAAGATAAGAGATGATCTTTGGATAACCCCTGTCCATTTTCTGTAGCAATAGATATACCTCAAGCAGACAATGTACTCTTAGGGAATGTATTCCCAAACCTAACAATTGGGAGCGATATTGTGACATCACTCGTGGTGGCCCGCTTCCACGAAAAGAGTAGCGCCTCCTGTCGGGCGGAGTTACATTTATACACGTGGAGTTGTTTACATTCCTGCAAGCGCACGCCACGTAAGCGCTGCTGAGACCCGAAATGACTGCAAAGCGCTGCGTTAGAGGCTGTAGAGCATCATTGCGCATCGTGCAAGTTCCATTTCTTTCGTTTCCCCAAATGGAACCTTACCGCAATACGAAGAGACGAAAAGACGCCGTCTTCATGGCTGCCGTTGGACGAGAAGACCTGACCATCGACTGCATTCCGGATGGGACGAGGGTGTGTTCGCTACATATCCATTCAGGTTCCATTCAAGTTACCTAAAATATTTGTCAAATGAGTTGCGTTTCCTTCGCACCAATTTGGTGCGTCCGAGATGCCTCACAACGGGGTGGCCGCATTGAACGAATGGAACGTGCAGCCGCACCGGTCGACATGCGAGCGGGGAGTGGCTGTTGAAATTCAAGGCCGCTCCTACTACGTATAATGAGCTCCTCTGCAACCAATGCGATGTGTTTGGAAGCGGACAGAACACAAGTCATGTGATCGCTCGACATATTTGCTATGTTCATACTGTCTGACACAAATGAATAAAAATTGTACTCGTCTTTTTAAAGACAGAAATTAGGTTTATAAATACCTCAACAGTTTCGGTTGCGACCTTCTTCATGGAGTGGCGACCAGTTGTCATGGTGACACCATAGCTATATTACTTCCTTGTGGGTGTGTTCCGGCCGGAATTTCTGCTGTGGGCGGAGTCAGGTTGGCAGGAATGCCAACAAACAATAACAATTATACTATTATACTCAAGTGTTCAGGCCTCAACATTGAATTTCAGGATCCTACAGATATTTCCAACGTAGGTAGGCCTATATGCAGATGAGACAGCACAATGTTGCCATGCCTTGGGTGCAAGATAGTGGTTGGCTTAACATAGAGGACTGTTCAAAAACATAGAAAGGTTGTCAGTTGAGCCTGTAACTACTTAATATTACAAATTGCATGGCTCACTGTGTTACACACTCCAATGCACACACACACACACACACACTCACACACACACACACACACACACAAAATCTTGCTATTTTTTGAATCAAACTCAAAAAGATGCTGGTGTTGGAAATCAAGTCAAAAGTATTGCTGTACTCAGCACTTCCACATCAAGGAGCGCACTGTACGTGCGAGAGTGTGCATGTGCAAGTGTGTGCACGTGCAACCTTGTGTGTGTCGTAGCATGTGCATGTGTGCGTGCATATTTGTGTGTCCCTCTACATGTGTGTTCATGTAAGGAGATCTGCAGGATGGTGTTTCACTGTCAGTAACAAAAGACCATCCAGACAATCAATGGCCCAGAAAGATGACCTGCTCTGTCTGTCGCTCTATCTCTCGCTCTTTCTGTCTTTCTCACTCTCTCTGTACCTCTTTCTCTCTCACTCTCACTCTCTTACCTCCCTCTCTCTCTATATATATATATATGGCAAAGGAAGTCACTAGTATTTCGATAATCGGTATCGGTTTCGAAATGGTAAAATAATATTTTATTCAGCTCCAAGGGGAAATGTTTTTTTTTTTTTAAAACAGGATTAAAAACAGAGTTACAGAAACACACCTACCATAACAACAGCCATAACAATATAAAGCTAGGCCTATGCAGTTGTACCAACTGCTAAAGTTATATCCCCAAAAACAAAGCTAAAAATACATAAATTATTATTTTTATTTTTATATTTTTATTTTATTCAGCCATCTTGAGAGTCTTGTCGGCTTCCAAAATCGTTCAAGAGTAGGGTGGTTCAAGAACCTACCCTAGAATATTAACACACCAAACCACACTGGGACAAATACATCCGTTCAAAAGTTATCGTGTTAAGACGAGGGAACTTCCGTGGCGGATGCTGCTCAAAAAACAAAAAAAACAAAAAAAACTTTGGTTAACCGATTAATTGATCGTTAATTCTCTCGGTGGTCGACCAAGAAATTTTAACCGAATGCCCATCCCTAGTCTTGACAATACTGTTGAACCAAATCGAAAAATATAATCTCATGCTATAATAACTGATGGGTGTGCACAAATATTGTGCATCAAAATCAGTTTTGGTTCCAACGTTTGATTCTATCTCCACCCGGTTCTGGCAATCTAATAGGTCTTATAACATGACATAACATGAATGATCCCACAAAAAAAAGCAACGTAGACTCGTGCTGCAACTGTTTTAGTTTCCCAATTGGAAAATGACGTCGAAATTCACACACCAATGCCATGAAACTGCTACATATCTGAAGTTCTACTGCACTGCTGCCTAACTAAGTCCAGCTAGACTGCCGAATTAGTGTGTAATGATTAGCACCTGGTATCTTCCTTTTATAGCCAGCAGAATTCCACAGAGGCGGTCTGCTTGCATTTTCTGAGAACAGCGGCTAAATATCTTGATTTACTATTCCCCATTTTAGATAATCATGTTACGTCTAGACTCAGGAGTTTTGATAAACCTGGCGCAGACAGGGTTGGATTCAGAACAAAGACGATCCACACCAGACCACCTTTATTTATATAGCACATTTAAAAACAAACGAGTTGTGCCAAAGTGCTTTACAATAAAACAATAAAGAACAATAAAAAGAGTAAAACATGGGAATAATAAAAAAAACATATACACAGGACAGGTCATGTGACAAAACAATTTCACAGTGTGACATAAGTGCCAGGAAAGGATAACTCAGGCTGAACTTGGGAATGCCAAGGCATAGAAATGGGTCTTGAGACGCGAATTAAAACCTGGAAGCGACGGGGCATGCCTAACCTACAGAGACAGCTCGTTCCATAGCCTGGAAGCTACCACCGCAAAAGCTCTATTTCCTCTTATGATCATCATCATCTTATGAGACGGATCAGGAAAATATGTTCCTGTATTGAAAGTTGTTGGCACGCAGTCAATTTGTGCTTGACTAGATGTTTATTCCAGGTTCTCTATTTCCAACCGTTAAAAATGATAGCTTCTACTCATTATATTTATAGACAAGTGTTTCCCATCTTCAACCTGCGGTATGGTTTATATTGTGGAGGACTCCATTCATGCTTGTGTGGACCCAGCCAGTTAATGGTGTTGTATTTGAGAGTTCTTATACGAAGTCTGAGAGTATGTTTAGACTGCTACTCTTTACATATTGGAAAATATTAATTATCTTATACAGTCTACTGAACTTTCATCTCTGGCTTAAGTTCAGACAGGCAATTGCAGCAAATGAGTGACTTTTAGCACACATGGTGAAGTGACCAATCATGCACCTTCAAGACACATTACATTCTACTCAATTCAAGAGATTTGTATTTAGCGCCAAAGTCGTAGCCGAAGCTGCCTCAAGGCGATTTAAGAAATTTAGCAGTCATTTACCTAACTACCTTTCAACCTTGATTGCCCAGTTAAGGACAGCAATTTGGGACTGGTTACAGAGCTCCCCTAACGGAGGACTGGAAAGAAGAGAGAAGAAAAAAAAAAAGAAGAAAGAAGAGATTGAGAGTTTCAATCAATCTCGATCTCGGCCTAGGTGAAGAAATAACTACTGGTTTTGATTGTTTGTTGTTAATGTTAATTTGTTCTGATTGGTTAACAGAACTCCTTTAACGGGCGACTGGAGGGAAGAGGAGATTGAGATTTTCAATTTCCTCTTTGACGTGGTTGACCATCCAAAAAGATGGTCAACCACGACCCATTGGGAGTTTCATGGGATTCAGTGCCTTGCCCATGGACACTCTGGCATGGGGACTGTTGGAGCGACCACTCTATCAACTGAGCTACAGCCAGCCTGTATGTCTAAAGGCCTCAATGTTCTGAATGTAAGTCATGATTGTGTGCACGGCACATCACCGTGGAGCAGATGTGGCTTCCGGCCTGTTCTATTCATTGGTCCACAGCACCATACATCAGATGATGCAAATCAACCATTGCCGCAGGCTGCAGAGAGTACTGATTCACTGTTGTTTCCATTTTTTCCTAATTTCTCTTCATGATTTAAAAAAAAATATATATATATATACATATATATAAAATATGATTAGCATATAATTTCCACGTTGTGACGTACATGTTTTAAAAGTAAACTAAAAATTGCTGACTACACGATATTAAAACCTGCACCTTATAGATCAGCTGCTGGTGTATATGCATGTGTATCCAAGGTGAATATTCTACAGGGTTCTCATTTTGTGACAAAACAGTGTAATTGGATAATTGATGATTTCTCCAATTTGGTCTTATGGGATAAGACGTGCACACACCCACAGACACACACACAGATACGGACACCACATGCACCATGCGCACGGGTACGCACACAGTAAGATGAGTTGAACTAACCTTCTTCTCTACTCCAACACTTCATTAAATATTTAGCACTCTCCACGTCAACCCGCTCGCCCTCTCTTCTCTCTGCGTCTCTCTCCCATCTCACTCACTCACTCTCTCTCTCTCTCTCTCGTCTTTTTCTCTCTCTTTGTCTCTTTTTCTCATATTATTCTCATTCAATTTCATTCACTGCTGCTGGTATGGACACAATGCTTGTGTGTGTGTGTGTGTGTGAATGTGTGTGTGTGTGTATGTGCATATGTATGCACATTTGAATGCATTGTCTTTTACACAACGTGTGTGTGACCACGTGATCATATGTGTGTGTGTGTGTGTGTGCGCGTGTGTGCGCGCGTGTGTACGTGGGTCTAATCAAGAGTAATGAATATTTGATAGGCTGCTGGTGGCTCTCGGCCGCTTATGCTTTCTCCTCATTATGACACTGAAGTGGCAAAGACGCCACATTGCCACCACCTCAGACCAAACACCGATACAGAGAGATGTGCGTGAGCAAACACATGACCAAACACAAACACATAAACAAACACCCACACAAACAAACACACACATATACAGATCGGCAATTGTCATTATATTAATACAACTGACAATACTATACTTTTTGTCCAACAATCTGTATCCTGTCAACTTCCATGCCTCCCATTGTTATTATTCACGCTGCAATGACACACAGTAGCACATCGGGGGCGGCGTGCACTAATAATCATCATGATGATATTATCATGATTTTACTGGAGGTGTGAGTTGCACTCATTTAAAAGCAACCCCTAGAGTCCCCCTGGTGCCGTTGTTGCATTTTAGCACCTTGAGTGCTAAACCCCGCCCCTGCAAAATAAATAAATGAATCCGCCTGTTGAGAGGACATTGGGGGATTCTGCCCCCGTTCTTTTTAAAAGGAAACACAGAGGATACAAGAGTTATTTGAGAAACACACTGGGTGTGTTCGAAATCGCACTTATAGTGCACTCAACAGCAACGGCCGAGATTTCAGACACTAGAGTTGGTGCCATCAAAGTTATTATAAAATATAATTACTAAAAATATAATTATAAAATTCACCAATCATCAGAAAAAGTCAAAAGTACTTACATTTATAACAATTTGCCTCGGTCAGTCGCTATTTACTCCCTGCGTGCCATTTTTTTTTGTAGTTTAGGTAATCTTTAAAACGTCTCGCAATGCATTATGGGTTATATTGCTTTGTCTAGGGTACATCGATGCTCACTACATTTTGCGGTGCATTGTTGGATGCACTATATAGGGCACATGGATAGTTGGGACACCCCTAAAAAATGGCATGTGCCCGATATAGTGCACTATATGGGGGATAGGGAGCGATTTCGGATACAGCCAGTGACTAATGTACAAATATATTGTACCTTCACCATATATATTTTATTTATATATTTTAGATATATTTTATTTATATTCTTAGTTCATAAGTAGCTTACAATAATACCCATTGAAAGGGTTGTTAGGGTTTGGAAGAATACTTTTATTAATTAATCTCACACAGACATTACAAGATTGTAATCGGTCGAATCATCACAAATATCCGCATTGATTGAATTATTGTAAAAAGCTGAAGGGGGAGCAATCACGTGACAGGTTCGCACCGAAGCCGTGACGAGTAGTGGAAGTGGTCAGTCGCACCGGCCACTGTATCCCCAACCCACTACTAGTCCGACAGACTTAAGTCATTATTTTAGTCATTGACCATTCTACGCACCACCAAATATTCTGTACAAATTTTACCTAAATCTGATAGCGTATATTTACAGAATTCTCAATTATATTTAATTTCAAAAGATATGTTTAAGATCTACCCACAGTTGTGTGATGGTGCTTGCATTTAGAACCATCCTGGCACCGGGGTCAGGCTGGCGTTTGCTTTCACCCTCCCCTTTTTTCAGTGGCAAATAAAGGTGAGGCCACTGCCACTGCTTGGAAGTTACTGCAACTGGAGTGGTATCGCTGATGCGTCAGAAGATGCGGGAAGTCATCACATCATCACCACATTTGCAGAAAACGTTTTTTTTTTCTTCCAATGGAAATTCAATAAGACGTCATATGGCTTGGTTGACTGCTGAAAGACAAATTTTACCTTCAATTGAAATCTGGAGCCTAAAGTGAGTT
>OMKY01047343.1:0-10049 GCA_900302395.1 Bregmaceros cantori | reverse complement strand
CAGGTCGATCAAGCAGTTCAACCCACAGGCAACCAACCACAGCACTTTAGGCCTGGTATGAACCCATGAGGTACTTTATTTAGTCACACATACATACATGTACAGTGGAATTCATCATCCGCATTTAACCCATCCCCGAGGAACGGTGGGCAGCCGCGTGCGCAGCACCCGGGGGCCAACTCCAGGTTCTGAGCCAGTGCCTTGGCCAGGGGCACTGACAGGAGCAGGTTAACTAGAACATATTTTTGGTGGTGGAGGAAATCGGAGTGTCTGGAGGAAACCCACGCAGACATGGGGGGAACATGTAAACTCCACACAGAAAGGATTCGAACCCAGGACCTTCTAGCTGTGAGGCAGCACCGCTAACCACTGCACTCACTGCATGTGGGTGATGACAATCTTGTCAAAATAATTGATCACATTCATAGAGGAAATTATTGATGGTGAAGCTCGAAGAACCTTTTATAAGTAAGACAACCTTGTGTGAGCATTTGTATGCCGATGCAAGGCACACATGCACATAGACTGACATGCTAAAGCATACAGGGCATGCATCTATCTACTTTCCACCCGCCATGTCTGGACATCACAGTATCTCAAATGAGGCTTGTTCTGGAGTTTTGTATGTGATGCTTTGAAAGTCACGAAGCACATTTTACATTTTACAGTGTCAGAGTTCCAAGGAACTCTGACACTACCCTGGCAAGCCAGAACTAATGCATCGTCCACGCATCGCACATTGCTAGACGTTTGCGTTGCGTTTGGGAAAATCAGGCAAGCCGTCGGTACAGATCCAATCGGCCAATCAGCGCGGACGTGGGGGGAGTTTGTACAGGCTACGCAAGACGTGGGTGGAGTTAGTATGGGCTACGCGAGACACGGAGACGTGGAGTTTGGTTGTCACGCCTCCACGCCACTTGTCCCACCCACTGCTCTGTGACTGGATAACCCGATTTGATTGTTTTCCGACCCTGGCTTTACCAGACCCAAAGCAAACATCTAGCGATGTGCGATGCGTGGATGATGCGTTGGTTCTGGCTCGCCAGGCTACTCTGACACTGCACTGCCTGGTACATGCGTAGTGTGATATGCCAATGTCTTTATTGTATATATAGATATATTCCCCTGGACATGTGTCTACCCAAATAATGCCATCAATGATTGACACTTCTTGATGAATACTTACAACTCCTTCCAAAATGAATGTATTAATATATTCTATAGACAAGTTTTCCCACGAAATACAGGGGGCTGCCATTTGTCCCGCCGGGTGTAACACACTTCCTATGTCTATATATTTGCCTGTGAAAAGTGTGGACGAAAGTGGACGTTGCAAAATCCGCTTACTACAGCTCGCTCTGTGACAAATTATTAAATCATCCATCCCGCTTCGCTCACCGTATTGATGAAATACAGGCACCATACTTTAAAAATAACGTGGTAGGTGTGTGCTCCCGCCGATTAGACTTGTTGAAAAATAGTCACGGCGAAATGAATGGCACCGGAAGTGGCGAGCATAGACGGGGGTAGTTAAGGAAGTAAACCGAAAGCGGGTCAAAAACTTCTATATAACATTGCCATCTCTTATGTATCACTCATGTGATGCTGAAACCAATTGTGGAAAAGAGGCATAATTCAATTCTCCTTGCTTGCAAATACGGTTCAAATGCAATTATTTTCATAATGTGCTTATATAAACACACACATGCACAGGATTCAATTATACAATTATTGTTGACACTTATATTATTTGGCTTCTCCAGGTGTGCACTGTGAGATCAACCTGGATGACTGCAAACCTCTGGTGGACCCAGTCACCAAGGAGCCCAAATGCTTCCACCAGGGCCGTTGTGTGGACCGCGTGGGCGGGTACCGGTGCGTGTGCCCAGCAGGCTACGTGGGCGAGCGCTGCGAGGGAGACGTCAACGAGTGCCTCTCCAACCCCTGTGACCCTCAGGGCACGCACAACTGTGTTCAACTCCCCAACAACTACCGCTGCGAGTGTCGCACAGGATACACCGGTCAGTGCCCAAGCTAAGGATGCAGGGAATTCTGGGCACCTATTGAATTGATTTAGTTTCAGTGTCGGCAATAATTAAAAGTATGGAAAGCAAGCATATGCCTCAATGGTGCGGTGACTCGGTGGTTCGAATCTCGCCACCGACGTATTTCCCGCATGTCTGCCCCCCCATCTTCACCTGTTTCCACTAACCCTAATAAATAAAGCTTGGAAAAAACAGCCTGAATGGGCTGGAGAAAACATTAAAAAAGAATAAAAAGTATGAAGTGGTCATTAATTCTTCAGGTGCCAAATACCAGTCTCAAGACGGGGTTTGCTGTCAAAAGGGAGACATTTTTAGAATTGAAAAAGCTGTAAACTCAATATTTCTTTGATTTGTGTGATTCTAGGATTATTTTTCGTGATTGTATTATGATGGGATCAGATTAAACCGTGCGATGTGTGTTCCAGGCCAGCGCTGTGACAAGGTGTTTGATGGCTGTAAGGACAAACCGTGTCGTAACGGAGGAAGCTGTGCTGTGGCTTCCAACACACCACACGGGTTCATCTGCAAGTGTCCTCAGGTACCCATGACACTTGAGCAAAGAATTTGGAGAAAGACAGACGCTGTCAAAAAGATTCAAGTATTGATATATTTCAAAATGAGAACAACTTTTTTTATTTCAAAATTACAACATCATTAAAAAAAAGAAAAAAGAAAATTGAGGCTAGTTTATATTTGAATTTTTTTGTATCTGTATATTTGTTTATAATGTTCCCACTCCCGGGTTCTAATTTGTATAGCATCCTGTGGTCTTGCAAATTAGCACTCGTGCTACAAACACTCATGCAATGCATCTGGGTTGTCCAATGTATCATCATGTGATGTCTATATAAAATAAATAAAAACAAAACAACATAACATCATGAATCATTTATTTAAATCCCTTCACTGACCAAAGTTAATAGCAAAGTAACAAGTATCAAGTCCCAAATATGATAGACACAACACCATTGTTCTGTTATTACCCAAGTTAACTGTTAACAATTTAAAAATTTTCATATCCTTTGCACAAAATCATCCAAATTTCTAATTGATTACTAGTGCAGCACTTTTGACAAAACAATATCACAAGGTGCAGTCGAGCTACACCTAGTGGTTATTTTACCCAAGATATCAATAAGAAACCAATTACAAGAGATTAATCAATCAAATTCAAAATCGTCACAGCCAAAGGATCGATTTGATTGTGCTCAGCAGCAACCTTATTCCATGTCTGTATCGTAACCAGTATCCGGGTTTTCAGGGTTTCAGCGGCTCGTCTTGCGAGAACGACGCCCGTGCGTGCGGCAGCCACCAATGCCGTAACGGCGGCAGATGCGTGTCAGGCAGATGCGTGTGCACGGCCTCGTACACTGGGCCCGAGTGCTTGGTGCCCACCAACAACCCATGCGTGTCGACGCAGCCGTGCTACAACGGAGGCACGTGCGAGTACACCACGGAGGCTCCCTACTTCAACTGCGTGTGCCCGGCGCGCTTCAACGGCCTGCGCTGCCACGTCCTGGATCCCAATTTCAAAGGAGGCTTTGGACGGGACATCTCTCCCCCTCCAACCAACCAGGAAATTACCTGTGACATCCCTCAGGTGTGGAAATATGTTTTTATTTGATATCCCATTTCTCCATTCTGCTTTAACTTTGAGATAAAGCTGGAATCAATTCTTCGATATTCAGCAAATGAATTAGTTGGCAAAGAATTTGATAATCGTTTAATCAGGAATGATTAATCACTTCGTTGTTTGGTCTGTCCTCCATTCAAATGTGTTTAATACATATTAGGGCTGCAACTAATGATTATTTTATTATTGATTAATCAGCCTTTTTTACTGACGATTGATCTAGAATCGGTAGGATTATTAACCTGAAACATTAATTATTAAAAGTTTGCAATATTAATACTGCAAACCTTTTGCAGTTTCGCCATCTCCATGCATTTGTAACATTCCCATTTTTTAGCATTAGCATGCAAGAGCCTACTCTAGCATGCTAACTTATTGGGTTTGAATAAAGGTGAAAATAGTCAGAAAGGGGCCACGGGAAATACAAGTCTTTGCCATTTGCTAGTTCAAGAAGTGTCTTAGAAAAATTGACCTGTTGCGTTTGCTCAGTATGTCCACGGGGGCTTTGAACCGGTTCAAGGAACGAGAACCGGGAACTTTTTGTATTTTCCAGGGAACAGAAACGAAACCTGAAACGTTATTATTTTTTACGTTCTGGAACAGGAACACTTATTTTAAAATAATGGTAACCGGTTAATACCGGTTAATCTCGTTCCTCAAAGTTTTCGTTAAAACACGCCGTTGAAAAACAAATTCACCTGCACAACACACTAGTTAAATATAATCCACCCCTGCGCGGGACATAAAATGGTTTGCCCCGTATGGGCGTGTCAACGGCTGGCTGATTCGAATGCATGTAGACCATAGACTGGACGAAGATAGATGTACGGCCCCGTTAGTGTTCGCTTTACGCGCAAATAGGCGTCCATCCGCAGAATTTAGAATGTAAGCGCCGTACAACTTCACGGAGCATATGCACACTCACGCGCGGGTGTGCATGCTCCCGTCACCTCTCTCTTTACTTTTGCTCCGGTGCGCGGCTACGATAATGTCTAATGTTTCTTTCCAATTACATAACTTGTTAATAGACACACGCGTGTATGTGCAGCGAGTGCCGAGTGTGTGTGTTGTGCCTCGCTAGTCGCTACTCCTGTGAAAGTAAATACTTTATTCCCACGAAAGCAAAAACACAGTAAATACTTTCATGAATACTGATCAGTGTGAAATAAGTCGACAAATACAAGGACATTAAACAACAGACCAAACGCACGCATACACACACACGCGCGCACGCATACACACTCACACGCGCACACACAATGTAGCCTCGCTCACGCCTGGGCTTCTCTGATTGGCTGGCCCCAAGTTTATCTGGCCCCACGACGATAACCGGTCGTTATACTGTCCTTTTCTTTCGAATTGAAACACTGCATTTCAGTCGGAGGAATTAACCGTTTCGGGAACAATATTTTTTTCTTCTAACCGGTTCAGGAACGTCAATTTATTGGTGGAACACATAACCGGAAACGTTATAATTCCGTTTCTGTTCGGAACAAACCGATTGGAAAAAAAATATCGGTTCAAAGCCCTGATGTCCACTATCGCGTACCTTTCAAGTGTCATTTTTCTTTCGACCAAGTGTATGTTACTGCCGTTAGTCAAGAGCGGGTTGTGTGGACACTGTGTTTGTGAAATGGGTAAATGTTATTGGTGGAAAGTTTGTTCTTTTTTAATCATTATGTTTGTCTGCAGTGTGCAGAGCGGCAGGGCGACAAGTACTGCGATGCTCTGTGCAACAACCACGCGTGCGGCTGGGACGGGGGAGACTGCTCTCTGAACTTCGACGATCCGTGGAAGAACTGCTCCGCTGCTCTGCAATGCTGGCTTTACTTCAGCAACGGGAAGTGTGACGAGCAGTGCGACAATGCAGGCTGCCTCTATGACGGCTTTGACTGTCAAAACCTGGAAGGACAGTGCAAGTAAGAAAAACCTTCTAAATATTATTACATACTTTATTCATCTCATCAATTGATACCGATCATCTCTAAATCCATCCAGAACTATTTGAATATTTTTTTCACAGGTAAACAAGCCATCGAACATACACGACCGACAACATAACCTCCTTGGCGGAGCTAATACCATTGAGAGAGAGTAAAGTCCTCATGGAAAGCCTCACTGTAGGCTAACTGCCCTAGGCATAAATGAGTATTTTTTTCTGCATTAAGCCCCATTTTTTGCTTTATTGACAAGGTTCTTTGTGAAAGTTGGGCGAGAGAGATCGGGGGATGACATCGCAGAAAGGTTGGCAAGGGGAGGAGATCGCGCAACGCTGGCCATACCTGTCATCTATGTTACAGGCACTATACGTATGGGACTTGTGGGACTTTTTTGCAATTTTATGTTGTTGATTTGGAGGGCAGGTTGGGTCACACAATCATTCTGTGTAGGAGATGTGATTGGTTGGCTTGAAGATTGACCAGCGACGTGGCGAATCAAAACAAGAATGGTGTTCCATCCCACACCACTTCTCAACAGTACGACTTGGCCAGTTTGGCTGAGGGGAGTGAGACTTTGTGAACACGTTAAACACATGCAACAAAACTAAAAACATCACAACAAAAATGAAACAATAATATAATTATGTGCCCCAGATTAAAAAGGAGAGAGATGAACCTTCATGTTCGTTGATATGAAGACTATTGTGTTACTGTATTACTATTACAGTACAAATGATAGAAATGCTGTGCATATGTATATTACTGATACTATACAGTGTGTAAATTGTTATGTATATCGACTTTATATTGTTTTTTTTGTTTTGTTTTTTTAATTGACGTTTTGCTGTATACTATTTGTTTGTGATGTATGTTTTGGCAATGTATGATGCTCATTACCATCACAATAAAGCCATATTTGATTTGAGCGAGGGCAAAAAGAAAAAAAGTCACCTGATTTTTAAACATGAAATCTGTGATTTCCCATCAGTCCATTGTACGACCAGTACTGCAAGGACCACTACGCTGACGGCCACTGCGATCAGGGCTGTAACAACGCGGAATGCGACTGGGACGGACTCGACTGCGCCGACTCCACACCGGAGAAACTGGCTTCCGGGCGGCTGGTGCTCCTGGTCCACATCCCACCTGAGACTCTCCTCAACAACTCCTTTGGCTTCCTGCGCGACCTCAGCCGCGTGTTGCACACCAACGTGGCGTTCCGTCGCGACGAGCACGGCCAGCCCATGGTCTACCCGTACTACGGCACACGGCAGGAGCTCGTCAAGCACAACATGGTGAAGCGCTCTCTGATGACGCCCACCTGGATGGAGGACATAACGCACCTGGCCGCGCAGAGCCTCGGCCAGGTTGTGACGCGCCGCGAGCGTCGTGAACTGGACCGAATGCAGATCAAAGGGTGAGTCACACAAATGCACACAAAAATAAATTTGATGCATTTAATTTGATATCATTTATCCCCAAATAATTAATGTAAAAAATGCTGTCCTAAGATACATTTACCACACTCGTGCACGGTGCACCAATGAAGTTAACCATCTCCACTCTCCAGTTCAGTTCAATCCAGAGTAGGTCTGTAACATTCCAATATCTCCGTGAGCGTTATCAAATGAAAACCCATAATAGAAAAATTGCTCATGCATGTTAAATGTCCTGTGTTGCATGGATGGTACTGCACAATTATAGATATTATTATATTAGAATAAAATAAATGATGGAGCGTCATTGGCGGAGTGGTTTTGAACATCGCACATAACCTCCTTGCACCCATTCATGTCAACGGCGCAAGTTCTTCTCCTCTCGCCAGCTTGTCTGCAATGTCTACCCCCGATCTCTTCAACCCAGTTTCCAACTAACCCAATAAAGAGGAAAAATGGCGCTGACTCCGGAAAAAATAACATAATAATAATAATTGGATAATGCATTAATTTTGATATCCTTTGTTTCGACTAGAATAAAGCTGGCTCTGATTCTGAATGTCTCCCGTCAGGTCCATCGTCTATCTGGAGGTAGACAATCGTCAGTGCTTCGTCCAGTCGGTGGAGTGCTTTCAATCGACCACAGACGTGGCAGCCTTCCTGGGAGCGCTGGCCTCCAGCGAGAAGTTGAAGCTCAAGTTGCCTTATGACATAGAGAGTGTTCGTAGTAAGTCCAGCACACAAATAGGTCATGGAAAAGAAATATATATACTCAAAGAACAAAAATGGAGAAAGACGTATAAATGAGCCGTTCGGCACAGTAAATTCTTTATTTTAAAATGTACTAGGTACATTGTTTATAGGCATAAGCACCATTTTCCCATTGACAGACAGGAACGATTCCTGTTGATTGACAGGAAGTCAACTTACTTATGCTGCGTGTACCTGTCAACTAAGCACACAGACACAAGAGCATATAGCATATATCCAGCATGTATTTTAATTATGTTTAGTTACTACAAATTAACGTGCATTTGTTCAAATTACATTATAGTCTAAATGTACCCTAAATTATCAACATTAAAAAACTAACAAAAATTGACGAGGATTAAGGAGGAATCCAAATGAATAGAGGTTTTCTTTTGTATTAGTTTTTAAAAACTATTCCAAAATGTTTCTTCTTCATTTAATTCATTGGAGTTGCAGGCTATGTTATGAGTTCAACAACTGCAGTTTATAGCAAGTCATTTGTTAGAAATGATCGCAGCGTTTTCTAAATGAGAATTGAATTGCTTCCCACATCTGTAGGGATGTGCCTTTTTGGCCATGTAAAAATGCCATTTGAACTTTGACCAAGAAATTAACTTAACCAAGAAAATGAAATTAGCTCATCTCCTGTTAAGGGATACTGAATAATAGCTCAACTTTAATTATATTATTTCTCACTTGAACTAGAATTAGTTTCCAAAATATTGTATTAGGTATGTGTGGAAATGTGTCTATGACAGAAATGTGGACAGTCGTGAATGTTGTGTTTCAACCCATAACACTGGTTAGTCAAATTATTTCCACACACTCCTATGTATACGGGCATATCAAACAGCTATATAGCACACACGTGGCACGTGTGCGTACGGGTTTAGGTGTTAACCTTGTCAGACGTTAACCCTGACAGGTCTTAACCCCTCCACCCCCCTTCTGTCTCATTGTGTTTGGAAGTCTTCAGCAGCAACAATCAATTATTTTTTATTCTGCTGGAGAGACAAAGAGACATTTAGCATCAATACAGAGTTGAGGTCATGTTGCCCGTACACACTCTATATTACGAAAACATATATATGCCTCATTTCATGAGTAGAATGCTTACTCGATTAATCCCTGTCGACTATGAAATTAGTTGAAAATGTTGATTTGTTAAAATAATTGTGTCTTAGAAATCGTCACCATGGCTTGAATTGCATCGAACAGATTCACAAACATCAAATAATTGTACGTTGATGCGTTGATTGCAGAACAATGCACATTTAAAGAGTACATTAATAATTTGTGAATCTTTTTGAGCAATTTGTGATTAGAATGACGGCACAACGGCGATAAATCAGAGAAATTAGTGTTGCTTCAATTTCATTAATTTGTGAATCTATTACATTTCAAGCCGCAACATTGATTATTCTGAGAAAAGATACTCCAACAGATTTTATCACACACTATTTCCATCTTTCAACTTTCATCTTCATCATATTATTACGGGTTTTTTGCACATCTTTCCGTCCAAATAACTAATGTATGAATGAAAGAATTGCGTGTTGCGCGCGCAAGTTGTGCGCCACCCAAGGCACTCCACGCATCGCTATGTGCGGGCCGTCGGCCAGGTGTTAACCCCAGGCTCTATCTCCATGTGTATTTTTAATTCAAGCAGTGTAGAATATCTGACGCACTAACAATCAATTCCTTCCTCGCGCTCCAAAATCCATCGGCTCGGGGGCTCCAAAAGACTTAATTGCCACAAATCAACCCCCTCCCACCCCTCTTCTGCAACCCTACCCTTACACACTCATATACTCTTTCTCTCTCTCTCTCACTCTCTCTTCCAACGATTCTCTTTTCATCTCACACACGCGCCCGGTGTGCCGGCAGCGTGGTATCGGTCAGCATACTACACAGGTAGGCCCGGCGCAAACACATATTCAGACTGCGCGCCTGAATTACGCGTGCGCGGCTGCGTGCGGCTTCTCGCTGCAACCTTCACCCCGCTGGCTGTAATGCTGGGACTTAGGGCCTCTCCGAGGGTTTGGCGCAGGGAGAGTATATCATTTCAAAATCGTTAGCGTGGAAAGAAGGCGGGGGGTAGGAGGGGTGAAGGCAGGGAGATGGGGCACAGGGAGGGAAGGGAGGGGTACAGAAATTGATCGGGAGTGTGCTAGAAGTTGGGAGTCTTTGTTATCTTGGAGATCCCGATAAATCCGCCGTCTTTACAGCTTAAAGACCGCGCAGT